>VBVQ01000668.1:0-50905 GCA_011636635.1 Tetramorium simillimum
ATATTATATATATATATATATATATACATTGTTATATATTTTTATTATAAGATTTTATTGAAAATCTTTTTATAATCACAAGGAATTATTGACTATTATCAATAATCAATCTCAATATAACATTTCAAAGTAGATATAAAATTCTAAATCCATTTTTTTAAGTTTCGCAATACGACTTGTATTTAGCAATTGATTTCTCCAGCTAGAGATATAAGAAAAATCAACTTTCGTGGTATCTACATATCTATAAAACTCGACTCTCTAGGCTGTCGCAAGCTATACCTCTCATAATTTATCATCGATAGCGAGAAGACACGCTACGAGGGTCGATCCCGGCTGACCCAGAAAACGATTTCGTCGGCAAAAGCGATCAGAGTGATATCCGCCGGATAGCATCGTAACTCGCGGACCGCTCATAGATAACCGCTTCCGGATGGCCGAAAATATGGCACGCGAACTTCTTGCGGATGACGGGGCGCGGAAAATTGTGAGGACGGATCTCAAATGCGATAACGATAGTGTTCGTCCTGACTGGCTCGCGCCGGCCAAACGGCTTCGATGTTTCGTCCTATGAATTATTTATTTAATCGGCCGGGCGGAGATGGGCATTGATCACGGAATCGCCAGTGCCCGAGCTATCCCGAGCTTTCCATCTGTTCTCGACAGATTTAATCTGATATTAATTTCCCTTGTACGCGACACGACGCAACGCGATAAGATTGTCATGGGTTAGACGGATATGGAGCTTCCAAGATTTAGATAGATAGATATGATTGATCGGTCATATCGAACGCTGTTGGATGGAAGTTTGAAAAACGATATTCCTACGTGATAGAACAGATTTAACAGTAAATAGAGAACTTGATGTTAACAAAATGTTGGTGAAAAGTAAATAGAAATACGGAAAGCTTAATAATTACTTTACATTCTTGAAATTATTATTATATAATTTTATTAATCATATAATATTATAAATTCATTATTTCTTAATTATCCTTAATACAAGTAGAAATTCGGAGCAGAAATTTGTATGAAAAAAAAGGATTAAGATGTCAAAATAAATTAAATATATGAATTCGTATGTTAGTCGAGAAAAATAAAAAAAATCTAAGAAATAATTATATTTGTACAATTCATCGATAAATCAATGAGAAAAAGGAACAAAACCCCAGGTACAAACGAGCCAGGATATTTTCATACACTAAACTATTTACTGCAGAAAGTTGGGAGAAGTCAGAGTTTAGAAAAGTTAATAAAGCTTACAGTTGCCGGAGCGGAATTTCGGGAATTCCACTTGCGAATGTCTTCCGCATGTAAAACAGTACGTCCAATTTGCGCGATGCGATTCGGAGGGCGAAAAGTCGGATGGGGAAATGGATAGAAGCGCGCGGTTTACGATACGTCTCGAAAGGCGCATCTCCGGGATCGGGTCGCGGCGAATGCATTTGCCAAATGCGATTCCGCCATCGTCGTAGAAATGAGACGGCATTTTTACGTTTCCTTATTCTAACGGTTTCCTTATTCTCCGGTGTTACGAGCGTGCAAGGGGACTACAAAATCGTCATTTCCCATATGCCGCTCGTGCCCGTTCGCGGCCGTTCGTCGCGTTACAGGAAGGATGGCTACGAGAGGCCCGCATCTTACGAGAGAAACCGCGGGATCCTAGGGACGTCGCGATCCGGGTTGGGTCAAGGATAGGGTAGGATGTGACGTCACGGGCTCTGCCATGGAGGATCGATATCCTGGCTGCCGAGTGGCGTCACATCGCCGCGAAACACGTCTCTGTCGGTTTCTCTTCGTTAACTTCATCTATTTTACCGATAAACAGCTCGCTTTGGATGCCGTGCTGTTCTTCATTAACTACTCCCCTGCCGCGTGTTTTTGCAAGAAAGTAATCTTAGAGCGTCGGGTCTGCTTTTATTATTTCCTCAATTTCTTCCTGTTGTTGGAGATAATTTTATTCTTATAAAAATTAATTTGTATTTATTTTGCACGCATGTATGTACTTTTTATTATGTTTCTATAGTTTCTATATTTTGATAGATGGATGATACCTAAACATACTGGGACGAATCAGGGCAATTATATATTTTTACTGTTCCTCGCTAAATTTTTGCTAATATTTTTCTTAAAATTATACAGCTAACTTTTATTATGCAATGTTTTGTTATTACTGAATAATATAAAATTGAAATGTACACGGAGATATGTAAATAGTATGATATTTCAAATGTCAATCTTTCTTTATGCTTTTAAAGAGATTTGAGTTTTAAATTATAATTGGAATTGCGAATAAAATATATATAAAAAATTTTTTAAAAATTCTTTTAGTATTAAATATCTTTTCTGAAAAAAATGAAGAATATTAATATTTGTTGCCTTCATTGCCAAAATATTCCAGAAGTTTATTTATTAAATGACGCTAGAAGATATCGATTAAGTTTCCGCCGCAAAAAATCCATCCCGAGATTACTCGAAGAATTCCTACGGATTTTCCATCCCTTAATCAAATCGCGTCCCCTCTCTCAATACGCGTCCCATGTACATTTTTCGCGTTCCGACAGATGCTGAAGTCCTGCAGGACCCTGAGCATGACGGTGCGAGGACCCGCCTTGGACCCCCGCTGCCGGGGCGGTCACCCCGTATGGTCGTCGTCGGGTCGTCCACAGTCCTGCAGCTGGATGGATCGCCAAGGTCGTCCGGCGTCCCCGCCGCCCCTTCATCCGCCCCGTGATTCCCGCTACGGACCGAGGACGCGGAAAGTCGAGCTGTGCATCGAACCCGGCCAATCTCTAGGCCTGATGATCCGTGGCGGCCTCGAATACGGCCTCGGAATTTACGTGACGGGCGTCGACAAAGACAGCGTCGCCGATCGCGCCGGGCTTCTTGTGAGAATCGCTTCTCTCAATTTTTCGCGACTCGTGAATAGATTTCCGAGAAACGAGCGCAATCAATTCAGCAAGCGCGACTCCTAGCGAAAGTATATTTTGTCGAATGAAACTGTAACGTGATTGACGAATTTCTATCGATGTAATTATTATTTTTATTTATTAGATTTATGTAGTGTATCCTTTTCTCGATGGCTTTATAATAAATGTCAATTTTATCGCGACACTGCTCCATTTATTTCGATTATCCCATTCGCGACTTGAGCTCTAATGCGAAATGCTCCCGTTGACAGGTGGGTGATCAGATCATCGAAGTGAATGGGCAGAGCTTCGAAGAGGCAACACACGACGAGGCTGTTCAGATATTGAAGACCAACAAGAGGATGAGCCTGCTGATACGCGATGTCGGCAAAGTACCCCATTCGTGTACCACCAGCCAGCCTATAGTGATTCCTACTGCCCGATATCCGGAGCACGATACCTTACTTCTGGAAAGTCCCGGGAACCATCGTCCACCCAGTCCCGCGTAAGTTACAAATATATTTTGATAAAATTTAATAATCTAACTTCCATTATATACATATATATTTATATACGTATATATATTTTTATACCTAAAATGTACATCATATTTATACCGATTATAAGACAGAAAAAGCGAAGAGAAAATGAAGAACAGAAATAAAGTTGTATTTTAAAGACGTAGATTTAAAAAAAATTACGAAAAAATACTTGACGCGAGACTCTACAGTGTTCCTTGTAATTTTCAAATTCTTGGATTCCATTTCAAATGTCAATATTATGTCGTCTAAAAATCATTATCTGAATTAACGAACGTTAATTAAATTAATAATTAAACTTGTATAATAACATAAGAATAATATTTGCTGATAAATCTTGGTTAATTAAATCGTGAATATTGGACGAAAAGCAAGCTTAATTAAAATCAACATGTCGTCACACACATCCTGGACAAAATTTATATAAATCGTTTTCAACTTAAATTTCAATATAATCTATAAACGACGTTAAAAACTTCCATTACTCTGCCACAAATGTACGCTCGAGTAAGGCAAAACAGTAAATTTTAAGTTCAATGTCGCGGGTCTATTTGTAATTCATCTCTCGACCTCGTGGTCGTCTGATTATTTTTACCTAACGGCGTCCAATATAATGCTCCATCGATTTTCCGAAAATCAAGAAGCAGCACGAACGAGTGGAGGCATCGGGGTGGCATTCATACCGTTTCGGCGGCCACCGCCGCCATGGTGGAGGAGAAGGCGCGAGTCGTCCTCGCGAGAAGCGAACGAGCCGCGCTCTCTCAGCTCCTGGCGGATTACCGAACGAGAAGGTTGACGATAGAGGATCTGATCGTCAGCTTGAGCGATTTGCTAAACACCCACGAGAAACTGACGCTGCTGACGGAGCTCCGGGAGTTGGTTGACAACAAGGACAGAGCGGCCTTCGACGATCTCGTTTACCGACCCCGAATAGCAATGGCCAGGGTAAGTCCTTAAGCCATCTTTACCCGAAATTATTTTAGCTCCGAAGTGCTGAGAATATTCCGAATGGATTATTTAAATCATATGGAATATTCAAATCTCGAAAGTTGTTAAGTTGGACCACTTGTTTGGAATTTTTAATTTTCCCACAAAGAGAGATATCGAGTATTTCTGGCAAAATTCTGATACTATTATCAAATTCGGATTACTCTCTGTAATAATGGTGAGAGGTATAAAAATTTGTGGGAAACCTATTTGGGACACATTTGGGTCAGATTTGCGCATTATTAATATTAACATATGTAAACTAAAACGTTTGGAATAGTAATGACTACTCTGGCATTAATTAATTCAAACCTCGGAATAACGCGTTTCTAACGCGTTTCTCTGCGGCCAAAAATGCATATCTATTATTCTTATCGTAATGGTAATAATAGAAGAAATCATTAAATTCGAATCATTAAAGATCGAAATGCATTTTAAATAAATCCAAATCTATTCTGAGACAATTTTAAATAATGGAATAAACTTTTTCTTGATGCGAGTGTATATAATTTATAGAAATTGCGCGAGAAACTTAACTTTAAAACACTCTGATGCATTTTCTCGCCAATTTGAGATGGATATTTCTCTAAGGAAGGCCAACACTCGCGACAAACTATCAAAATTGAGATAAAGAGCCGGGGAAACTCATTTCAACTCGACGGCGGTTTACGACCGTCGTGCCATTTTACCGGAACGTGAATCGCGCGTTTAGGAAGCAGGAAGTCTTGAAAGAAAGCCGTCCGGCAAGAAGGCTTTTAAAACGGTGCTTTATGTTTTTTTTTTCCAGAGAAAAGGCGACCGCGCTCACTCGGACTTGATAGTGACTCCCTCGCTGCACGATCTTCCGGTAAGTTAAACTCATCTCCTACATTCTATTCATATCCCTCGAGCTTACATAGAACGCAAACTCATACAGACATACACATACACACGCAAACACGCACACGTGTCACACGCATAAATCCCGGATCACATGCGCGTTATGCGCATTGTTACTCGCAGTACAGGTACACGTACACGTTTTCTATTATCTCCTCAACGACGATGTATGGAACTGAGTTTTTTCCCCCTCTCTCTCTCTCTCTTTCTTTCTCTCTTTTTCTTCACTCACTGTTCTGTGGATCTCTGCTCACCCTAATCGCCGAAATCGACACGCGAAATCGCTTTTGCGTACCCGTCCTTTGTCGATGGACTCCGCGGGGAAAGCAACAGGGAAATATTCCCCGAAAGTTCCTCGTCGCGCGGCGCGCGCGTTCCTAATCGACAAATTGCGGCCGTTAGGAAAATTATCGTCTCTCCGAGAACGAGCGAAACTATGCGAACAAAGGGAACCAATCCCAGGAGAAATGTCCTATAGCGATTAATAATTCGTAACAAGAGCGCCATAATTTATATAACAGTCAACGGAATAGACTGAAATAATTGCCGCGACAAAAAGTAGAACTCGTATAACCGTTGCATTAAAATTTCAGAAAGTAATACGTCAACGTAAACTAGATTTGTATTATCATAAATAGTAAAAATTGATGATTGCGTTGAAATAATGTAGATTCTTTCTGCTTTCGTAAGAGATTCCAAAGTAATTGCGATGCAAAAACAAATAAATTTATATTCTCATAAAACTCGGGTATAACAATGGCGATATTTAAACACTAAACTATATTTAATATTTAAATATCATCATTGTTACGCAATAGAGACTACAAGGGAATATAAAAGCGACAGATACGAAAATGAGCATTCGGGAATCGAATCATCGCTCGTTATCGGCGATCGACGCAGATGCGACTCGAAGCAGAGAATGGATATCCGCGATTAAGTATCGCGACTGGAGAGGTGCGAGGGAAGAGCGCCACGCACACAGGAGGACGCTCTTAGGAAGAATGGAGGATCCGCGATCCTCCTGGAGGCCGTTTCGCGAAAGAATCCTTTACGCCGCTCTCGATCGGGAGAGGAAGAAAGGGAAGCGCGCGCAGTATCGATCGGCACCTTACGATCGATCCTGTTCCGTTTGATCGTTCCGGTCTGTCGTTATCTTCTCCTCGAACAAAGCATGACTCGTCTTTTAGGAAAATGACTTGCAGTCCCTTCGTCTCTCTTTCTCTTTATATATTTATCTCTCTCTGTCTCTCCTTCCGCGCTGAGAACAACAGCTGCCTGATGATGAACAAAACTCGCTCTGGTACAAGGAAATATCGAGGTCCGTCGAGCAAATGACGTGCCCCAAGCGCGGCAAAACAATTTTGCCATGTTTCTGCTACGCTGATAACGTTTAATGGTCTCTCATAATGTTACGCGAGTACGTACGAGCCTGTATTTGAAAGCCACGCCTTTGAATTTCTTCTGCCTGATGAAAAATGTCAGTTCCAATAGCGCTAAATTCCATCGTGAAAAAAAAACTCCGAGAGATAAATCATGTAACTTTTAAGTAAACATTCATCTCTCTTTCCATTTTTTTTTCTCCTTTACGTTTAATCGTTCTGTTTGGTTCTCTTTTTTTCCAGAGGCAACCGCTTTGTATCTCCATTTACATACTTTTAGCGCCACAACTCCCCTACATTCTTAATATACATAATAGGATTAGTCGTAGTAAATTAAAAAGTTAGCAATTCGTTATTGTTAATTGTAGTTGTTTATTTAACCGACACGACGTTTATTCGAACGAATTTTGTTCGTCCAAGCGCAGCTTTTTCCTCGGCGTGTCTTTCTTTTACTTTCTCTAGAATTATGCTGTGAGCATTCTCTTCTTCTCTACTTTTTACACTTCTTCTCTTCTTCTTCTATCGGCTCTTATTCACCGCTACTGCTATTATTATTTATAATCTTGCTTATATGCTGCGCTATTTTGCTCCCTGCGGTTAGTCCGTGTTTGCCGGCAATTCGAGAATCGATTCCGTCGTATTGAATTCTTTCGATGCACATCTATTTTAGACCATCGTTTATTCTCCCTTTTTATTAGCCATAATTATAGAAGTAAAGGAGAAAACATTTAATTAACCATATTTCGCTCGGAGGAATCGATAGCGAGTAATTGAGGGCAAAGCATTGGATGTCACTTTACAATTACGTTGCATAATTATAATTAAACTGAAACGTAATTTATATTATAACACGTAACATAGATTATGATATAAATTATGTAAATATAGAATGCAAAATATAAATAAAACGCTGCATTATATACTTTATACATTTATGTGTGCCTTTCTAATATAAGTTCTAATGTAATTATAATTATGCTTTAAAGGATTTTTCTATATTTATATGAACGCCGCTCTCTTTATCGCAATTAAAAGAAAAATATATATAATTAAAATTTCTCGTGGCGAGAAAACGTTGCGCTCTTGCACAGACATTCTCTCCCTTCTTATCATTGGTTGGATACGATCTGTTAGATGCCTGCTGCTAACAGACAAGTAGAAAGCTGCTGTGCTCGCCAGACACCATCTTCCTCCCACCTTCTCTCTTACTAAAAACAACATTGAGAAAGATCCGAGACGCTCGTTCCGTTTCGCGGTTTCTTTGCGAGCTAAGCGAACGCGAAAATCACGATTAAAAAGCGTTCCGTTCTCCGCGAGAGAATCGCAGAAAACGCAACCGTCTCGTGCGAATGCAAAATCAAAGCGAATTTTTCGACCGCGAGTTATATATCCGTTCGACTGGAAATATCGGACCGACGCTCGATTTACGACGCTGTCGATCCCCACAGGCGCGTAGATCGGCTTTAGATCATTTCGGCCCCTCGCCGGTGATCTTGAAGAGGTGACGCATCCGGGAAGCCTCGATAGAGCGTCGTAAATCAAGTGTCAGCTGCACGGAGACAAATGTTGCCGGCAGAACGATGCGCGACACGTCGATCGATGATGAATTGTTGTACAATTGCTAATTTCGCCGGTGCTTGAACCGCAATTGCTACCAAGCCAAATGAGGAGTACGAGCTAATCGATATTCGAGGTTAATGAGCCGGGTGGAGCTTAAATGTATCAAGTAGTACGTATGTAATACGTAATTTAATTGTCCTGATCTTTATCTTTCCAAAGAAATGAAAGAATCTAAATAAAATATGTGTATTACGTATTATTGACTATCATTTTATCATGCGTTTATCTAATTAGAATTTTACGCAATGTATTATTAATTATTTTAATAATTGTAAATACTTTTTATTTTATTTTATATTCGAAATATTAATCATTTTATTCATAATTAAGTACGCAACCTTGAAATTCTTTTATTTTTATCATTTTCGCTATCATCGTAATGTTAACGTTTTGTCACGTATTTAATTAGAATTTTAATCGTTATTCTATTACTAATAGGTACGCTATTTATTATTTCATCAATTTTATTTTAATTATGATCTTAGATCACTCCCTTATTAAATTTAATTAAACGAATAGAAATATCTCTCAATTTCTCTCTTAAAATTTAATTAAACCTCTTCAATATCGGTCCTTTTTTTTATATTCGCAATCGCTATTTTATCGTTGCGCAAATTATATGAAGATATCTACACGCGATGGTAGAAGTGACGTTCGTCGTTACAATAAATATTTGCGGATTTGGTGCGAGATAAAGAACGGCCCGCAGGGATATTTCTTATATCATTCCGCCGGCGCGCCGATGATATCATCGATCGGCCAATCGCCCCTCGTTCGAGGAAAGAAAGTAAGAAAGCACTCTTTTTACGCGGTAACGGAAAGGGCGCACGGCATGACAGGACATCTGATTTCCCGCAGAGGGGCGCGCCCGGTGGTTGTTGCCGTCCGGGACGACTGGTGGACGTCGAGGGAGATCCTCTAGGAGTGACGGGCCCTCTGCTACCGCGGGATAGCCAGGAGTATAGGTCGCCGAGCGAGGACAGCGGTCTCGGGGCCGACATGCCCAGGACCAGGTCGACCGCATGATCTCTCCGATCGCCGAATGGATCGCGCGCCGCCATTTTGAACGGCGTAATTTTCACGCGTCAGAGAAAATCGCGTAATTCAAAGTCGTTAAGCGCCGAATGCTCGCGGAAACCGTTAAAACTACGGCCTCGTGACTTCAATCGAGACGGGAACGAAGAGGATGCGGACGAGATGGTGAAACGCTGGCTCAAAATGGCGACAGTGACCCTTTCAGCGTTGACTTTTTTTTACCATTCTCCCTTCGATACAGCTATATCCGCGTTAATATCACTTCCCTTTCGCCGTAGCCGCTTGAGTTTGTTGCGTAGATACATGAAGAGCTAATTAGCGAGGGACATACTTACTGGCGATCACTTTCATCTGAATAACGAGTTTACAAAGCGCGACTTATATAGGGTGTCTGTCGCGTTGCCTTTCAAACTAGATATCTATTAAAATACGAAAAACGAAAGCTGAAATCTCAATATGCAACAAGCATTAAATTATCTCTCGACATAAATTAAATTTCAGAATTATTAAACTACATTTGTTACATCTGAGATATGAAAAAAGTTTCAATATTATACAATATTAGAAAGAACCAATAGCGCGTTCAAATATTCACTAACAAAGAATTAACTTTAAATTGATCGTTAATTAATTTATTTGTCGTTAATTAATTTAACGGCGTGATTAACAGGGACTCGGAGTTACCGTTAATGCAGGACACGTTGTATAGCGAGCGACAATTTACTTTCGAGGCACAAGAAGGTCATGCGGTATTTCTGCATGGTGACCGAACGATTGACAAACAGCTAATTATATCCTTTCGCTTCGCGAGCGTCGACGCTCGCGAAAGAGTTAGATTCGCGAGATTCGCGCGAAGATCGCAGGTGGGCTAAAAAAAAACTCCTCCTGGCTCCTTCTCAAGTAGGATTAACGTAAATGGCATTTCTCTGTAGGATACACGCGGTACATCGATATTTCATTTACCGCCACGTTGCTCCCCCTCTTCTCTCATTCCCCCTAAGTCCCGCGGTATCCAGACCCCTCTCTTCAGCATCCTCAAACTAGCCGAGAACCCAGGTATGTAAACAGACAGAGCTAGATGCGTACAGGGCGCTTCGGCAACAGTTCAATGCACCTACCTTCACCTGGCTGCAACCTGGCCGTCGAGATGTTAATAGCTTCTACCTTCGCCGTTCTAACGAAGTCAGAAGCGATGGCACGTTGCTATTTATCGTTGCACCCATCGATTGATTTCTTTCTTTTTACAACGGGATCAAGAAGTCGTAGATGTGAGTTTTTATTTTGCAATAGGCACTAAAGATTAGTTTTACCACAAATTTGTTTTCTATTTCTATCCGCATCTTCATCGTATCAATGCCATAAAAATCATCGAAATGTTTTCCCCTAACCATTAAGAATTAATCAGGCTAATGTTCCGGAATTCAATTACTGATTTTATCACACTGCATATTTAAAGCTTCAATCGATAATATTTTTATGCCGCCATTTACCTCGCTAGGCTCGAAGTGTTTAATAAGTTTGGTATCACGAGACGGATTCATCTTTTCCGTGGTCTCCGTGAGTTCACATACCTAATTATAATTATCGAGACTAAATCTGTAAAGTGCAGACAGTTCAATGTTAATTACCCGTATGATACTATCGAGGTAACAAATGTTCCGAGCCCGGGAAAACTTTCCAGCCAGTATTTTGAAGACGTCGGCTCGTGCGGGCGATCGAATGAAAATTTGCTTCGTCGAGCTTTGCTGAAATCTGTGGAACGAATGCGAAGGGCGAATCGCCGCAAAGGTGATCTTTTCCACGTGGCGGCGCGTGGGAGGGAAATCGATAATCGAGGTGGATTTAGTTGGCGGAGCGAGGGCACGACAGTTTTCACTATTCTACATTTCCATTCGCGATGTACCCGACACGCCGACAGTCGGCGACAAGCGCTTTCGATTTCACGGTAGAAAATGGTTGTTGTGCCGACGAGCGGAGAAACGTTTCGTTCCGCGATTTATTAGACGGAAGAAGACAGTTTTATTAATTTACATTTTTAGGACGTAGCTGTGTGGAATATTAATTAAGAAATTTTTATGCAGTTTTGTTATGTTCAACAATTATTACTAGAAAGAAGCTAATTCTATTAGCATTATTTATTATAAAAAATGCAAGTGAGATTAAAATAATACGCAAGAATAAAAAAGATCTTAATTGTACTAATAAAATATTCAAACCTCCATATTGATAATGATAAAATTTCAGGCTTTATTCAATCATATTATAGAAGGTTGAATATTTATTAGCGCAATCACGATTAATATAAGCTGAATTGGAATTTAGCGGAACGCTGCTCATCTGTCTGATCCACTCATCCATCCATCTGTCCATCAGTGAGCAAATTAACGTGAAAACAAAACTCATTAGAACGGTTGAAAAAATTTTAATAAAATCTTTCCCAAAATTAATTGATATTATTAATGGACGTATAAAGTATTCATTAATATAAAAGCAAATTAACGTGAAAACAAAACTTATTAGAATGGTTGAAAAAAAATCCTAACTTTAACAAAATCCCTCTCACAAAGTTAATTAATATTAATAACGGAAATATAGAATATTTCTTAATATAATCATTATTCACGCAGAGGATTTAAAAAAATTTATAATAGACATTTTGCATAAAAATTAATACACAAAGTTACTCTAAAATAATTATTTATATAAGTTGACACGAGAAAAAATATCATTATGTTTAAATAATAACACCAGTAAAAAGTGTATAAAAATATCTCGGATTTTCAGGAAAATGTCAAACAGTGTTTACGCTTACCTAACAAGAAAAACTATACTTTCCTCTTGAAAATTAACGTGCAATTACAAACTATTATTCAATCTAAAATCACGAGTTTCGAAACATCGACCACTCATACATTTCCTCGTCGATCGTTACCGAATAAATGAAATAAAATTGCTCGGAAAAAAAAACACAAATGCTTCTATTGCGATTTTCTATTACATTGTATGCTGAATTCACGACGACTTTCTCCGCGAATGCATACGCATGCAGTTCGCATTGAATCGCAAATATGAAAGTAAATTTTGCGGGGTCGATAGCGAGCGCGAATGTGGCGGTCGGCGAGATATGGAGGAACTCAACGCGCTTTACTTTGATAGCTTTCACGTCCACTCGTCCCTAGCGGGAACGGATGGACAAACGGG
Source organism: Tetramorium simillimum (assembly GCA_011636635.1). Lineage (NCBI taxonomy): Eukaryota > Metazoa > Arthropoda > Insecta > Hymenoptera > Formicidae > Tetramorium > Tetramorium simillimum. The sequence continues at coordinate 12,553 of VBVQ01000668.1, forward strand.
ACGAATGGACGAGCGAAAACGCTCCGCTTTTGATCCTCTCCGAGTGCTCGTGATTTCAATATACCTCTGCGCCTTTGTCCGCCGATCTAATCTCCACCTCGTATTCTATCTTTTGTCGCGCGTAGGACCAACCGACACTGAACTTTCTTTCCAAGATAAAAACTGTCCCCCTCTACAGAGAAAATTTCGTCGGGTTACGTCAAAGGAGATTTGCATCTTCTTTTGTACGTTTTACATGAAATTTGACGTTTTTAATTAATTTAAAAAAAGACGCAAGAAAATTGTAATTATATTGAATTTTTTCGAAGTAATACTGAAAGTTTTAATTGAATTTAAAAGTTGTTACATATATTTATTTATAAACTTTTAATTGTATATTTACACACATCTCTAGATATGTCTATTAGAATTTTCATAGACCCGTAAGTTATCCGTTTTTGTGTTTTATTTGTTTTTAAATAATTATTTCATTTTGAAAGGCTTTTTCTTCTCAATTATAAAATTGTTTAAAATGATCATAAATAAAAGTCTCATTTTTTAATTATAACATAGTAATAATTTAAATCTGAAGCACATTGAAAGTATTGTCAATATAAATATAGGTGTGTATGCTTACAAAATTAATTAATTAATATATGTATATTCTCACATCTTATATATTATAAATAAAATAATTATTATATTTTTCTCGTCTGATTTTACGTTTCATAAAGAATAAACTAATTTTGTGAATAAATTAAGAAAATAAAATTAATACGCCATGAGAGAAAAATATGGTATAATCCACTTTTTCTCTGATTTTTTTAAATCATACAATTTACACATTTCATTTCTCTCATATAAATTTATTCCACATAAAAGTTCAGAATAGAAATAAAAATAATAAATTAATTTTTCCGATTTTAGATTAACACAAAGATATATTTCAAAAATTATTGATTAAAGTATTGCATGTACGTTTATTTAATCGTGCTATTTAAATTGCGCTGATATTATTTTCAACCTTATCGTGCGGCGTATTCTTAATGCCGACTCCGTAATTTCTGTAAGAACAATCTTCGCGGTGCAGTTTTAAACGAGCCTAGGCCAACGACGGGAGAGCCCTTGAAATTTTCACACCGGCGTGCTTTCTTACACACTAGGTCGTATCCCGGGTAACAGAATGAAACAAATGAGCTTCGGCAGTCGCCAGTACCGTAATCGCTTCGGTAACGAAATGCTCGTCGCGAAACCGAGCTCTCGCGAGTGCCTCCTCTTCCGCCAACGTGCTTTCCGCGCGGTCTCATCCGCAAAAATAAATAAAATCCGCGGACATATTTCGTCGCTAATCCTGGCTCTAAAAATAAGTGACCTATTTTATGACTTTATGCTTCCCTGGTCGTGGGAATTAGAGAATTAGATTAATCGCCTGATTAAACGTGCTCGTCTCGCGAATTTAGTTAATGCGCAATTCAACAAATCGCTCCTACTTTAGAATGGTTGATTGTAAAAGTTAATCAGTTTAGAAAACGTTAATTAATTTATAATACATATAAGGAAATGCGTCATCTTGTTTTTTTTTTTATTCCTGTCGAGAACGATTACGCGTCGTAAAACTCAAATGGCGTGAAAATGGAAATTGACAGCCTCAGTGGAGATAATGACGGTGATTAAGGAAAAATTGATTGTGAACAAAGAGAAATTCTTCCTATCGATGCCACCTGCGATCTGTAATTACTCGTCCCGAACGTCCGCAGTGAGGACGTCTATATCGACGATGACGCGATCCAGAAGCGAACTATGTTAATCGCAGCGATAGAAACCGTTCGTGTGCCTCATAACCTTCATGTGCTCCATACTGCTTTCCAACTTTTCCGGGTGAGAATCCGTTCGTTACAGTTTCTCATCTCGTGCAGCCTGAGCCATCTCGAAAGCGAATAAACGCTCGTCATCAGCGAGTCATCGAGTGATCCTGATCACTCGTCGGAAGCTCTCTCGCTTCTTAAGCCAGCCGATCATGTAGTTCTATTTCCGCATACATCCGCTCGAGTGTCAATTTGAGTATATTCAAGTATCTAGATGTACAGAGTGTTTCTCAAGTACTGCTCAGTATTTTAAGAATTTGATTTTCTCATAAACTTTCCTTCACAAAATGATTTAAAAAAATCAACTTTAGTTATAAAAAATTAAATTTCTAAGATATCGAACAATACTTAAGAAATAGTGTTTTAGCAATATATCTCATTAAGATTGACTATTTCAGATCAGTAATTGTATTGCAAATAATGAACTATATAGTATTTCGGAAATAGAACTGCGCGATCCCTGGAGCTGCCCTTATTGAATTTTAATAGTATCGTCCGCCGTAGTATTTGCTTTCATTAGAATACACTACAGAATATATTAGAGACGAAGGGTAGGTTGGTGTGTGATGAAACCACTTCGGACTATCGTTTGACATCTTCTCGAGTCAACCACTTGGAATGAAAGACGAGGCGCCTTTCGAAATTAGTTGTCAGCCTTCGGCGCTCGCAATTGTCAAATCGGTTCCAAAATTCGCAAATCTCGCGAACGTCGTCACTTCCGTTCGATCACCTCCCCTTTGTTTCCGATCGGGACGATTAATCTCCGTCCGACGAATCGTCCCGATGGCTACGGTAGGGCTAATAAGACGAGGCGCGCGATTTGGTAAGAGCGGTCGCGGAGCGGGGTGGGTGGTTCTGAAATGGAAATTTTGCCAATTGCAGAGTGGGCTGCAGGAGGGCGCAGCAGCACCAAGTGACGACCTCCGACCTCGCCCTCTCCAATGATGACGAGTGCGACAATCAGGTACTGCGGGCGTATCCTTTTCGAACCGTCGCGCCGCGGTGATCCTTCGCAATGCAGCGATCTTCGCGATCGATTAGATTAGATTAGAGTCGAAATCAGATCGAGCGAAAACAGATGTTTAAAGATAGGGATGATTAGGAGAATTAAATTTCGGTGTCGCGTGGAATTTTCTAGAAAGTAATGGAACACGCTGATAAAACTCTCTTCGCCATCTTGTTTAATTTGAATTTTAATTTCCAAACATTGACCCAGCTTAATTTTAATTTCAATGTTATTTATATACATTGCTAAGCGTAACAAAAAACCGCTGCCTTGTCTGAGAAAAATTAGAAACACCGTAAGGGTGAAAGGGTTCGAAGGGATACACCTAGAAAGCCGCTAAAGCCGGATATCGCGATTTTTTATCCCCGATGAAAGTTTGTCGCCGATATCGCCGTAAAAAAAAAAAAGAGAAAAAGATTCTGAAAGCTTTCTCGCGATCAATCAGGGTGAAACACGGTCGTGTCGTTTTTTCCAGGATTACGATGACGAGATCGAGAACGGACGGGGTCGCAGACACAGTTCCCCAGGCGGCTCGCGAGGTAACCCCAGGGATTACGGCCATCACCTGCATCCAGACAATTTGGTGAGTCGACCAGCACAAATTCGATCATCGGACATGGCACTTTGAGACACCCCCTATATATTCTCTTCAATGCCATTGATAAATCTGATCGCATTCGAAAGTGAGAGAAAATTGGCTGACATGCAATTCCTTTGATGTAGCTCGATTTAAATAAATTGATATTACAAAGCAAAACGCGATATATAACATACCTATTGATATGCAAGTTCGACGAAGAGGATATTAATTCAAGTTTGAGAGATAAATTCAGTCGAGTACACGGAGATTCTTTCTTACATTATATGTATATTAAGATTGGATATTTCTAAATTAAAAAATTTATATCAAAATATCAGAATATATCAAAATATACTGTTTTTAAAGCATATTGTTACGTTCTCACGATCTTATATTTTTAGTAATGTAATAAAAATTGTTCCGTATATTCTACAAATATAAATTTTTCTGTATTTATTATTTGATATGTAGACTGAGAATATGATTGGAAGATATTCGATTACTATTGTTTTACGAGGCGATCGGATTACTTTTAGTGGCCAAGTATTTTCGTTTCAAGATAGATTTACTGTAATAGCTTTATAGTAGTATAACAAGAAAGACGAATTAGACACCCTTTAAAGCCCATTATATTATTCTAGGATAGGCGATCCTTCTATAGAATTAGACAAGCAATCGTGTGACAGTCTCTCAGGGAGAAGACCTCAAGAAAAGTTTTAGTAATTCAAATTTCACCTCATTGTAATTTGCGTCCAACGTATTTAATGCACGTTGCGAGTTAATCCCGTTACAGGAATAATTACACAAACGTAGATTAGTGTTTACAGAGCAGAGTCAAGTATCGCGTGTTACAGGCAACAGGTAAATCTTAAACGCTCTCTTACTTTATGCAAATTCCCATTCTAAAATGTTGTATCGTTTGGAGTTGTTACATCGCATGATAAAAAATATCGACTTAAACATCTGATTGAATTTTAGATACAAAATATCCCTTAATAGTCATGCACAAGTAATATTTGTTAAATATTCAATCAATAAATATAAAATATTATGTATAAAAGTTGATCTATTGATAATTTATATAATTTCTTATTTATCATTATATTTTAATTTACTATTAAATTAATCATTAATTTAATTATAATAAATGTTATAATTTTAATTATCAAGTCATATGTTGATTTATATTTATATCAGACTTATATTGTATTATATTTTTCTTACTTGATTTAATATTTATCTCTATTTTATGTCTCTAATCTTTACAAACGAGTAGTTAAACGGAAGTACGTGCGAAATCGGATTTTTGCCGGGCGTCCTCATTTAAATTCACATACCTATAACGCTCTCGTGCAACGTCGCGCGATACCGCGTTAATTTCCGCGTTTAATTTGTGCATTCCGGTTACTCGCGTACAGTTATTTACGCGCAAAATATATAGTGCATCACTCTAAAGCGAACTTTTGGAACGAAAATGAAAAAGAACTGTACTCGATCAAATCCATCCTATTAAAAGGATTCAGTAGTCGACTTTATAAATTCATAAATTAAATTGAAGATTTATTGCTACAGGAGTTTGTGCGTGACACGGTCTATACGTACATACATCATTTATGTTTGCGCAATTGCGCCTTTCGTTATCTCGCAACGTATAATCATCGAGGATCGGAACCGCAAACATGAGCGTAATAAGCCTATCTTCTAAATCATTTTTGCACACGCCGACACGTTTTATGACTCGCGTAATCTCTCGTAATCGTAATTGCGATACCAACCGGATAATCACATGTCATTGCCACGAATGCAAATTTGCAACGAGATCGATGACGCCGGATTATCACAGTAATTCGCACCTCTCGCAAACGTAACGCGTCTCCGAGAAGAATCTATCGACTGTTACAAACACGTTGTTATTCGGTAAAGTTATAAAAATTGAATATTCATTACAACCGCAGCAGAAAAAAAAGAAAAAATAACAGTAGGTAATAAAAAAATTGCGATGATAAATTCTCTCTAAAGTACTTCTTTCCTTCCTGACAATTTCTTTTTATTTATAGAGCACTTTTTCAGTGTTTACACTTCTCGCTCTCTATTTTTATTCAAACGATCTATTTAGGTGGAGATTATAAAGGTCAATATAATTCGTGTTTGCGCATGTTTTGCGTCAACTGATGCAGCTGCAAACTTTCCGCGATGAACCCCCTGAGAGACAGTCGCATGATCGCGCCCCGATATCGACGTAATGTTATTTTAGGCGTAGGTTCAAAGTGGTAGACTATCAGTCCATTTAATCGCGTATATAATGGTCGTTATAGACGATTGTAGTAATCCATGCAAAAGGTGGCGGTAATTTAAGCTCGTCGTGCGAAACGTCCCGCGTTTTCTCTTATTTCGGCAATTTTAATTATATACTTGATTCTATGACGATCACTCTCTCTCTCGGACGGCAGGAATAAATAAGTAAGCGCAGTTTTTAATACGGAGTATGTCAGCTGAGATTATCCGATATTCATCAGCGATATCGACATTGTCCAGGAAATTCTGCATAAAAGATTCAGCCCGTGAAAAGAAATGGAAATAAAACCGTACGATCTTTCGGAAATTCTATAAATAGAAAAAAAGAGTTCAAAAAGTTAATGTTAAAAGTGAACATCGGATATTACCTCGAGATCCAGCGAGTCATACATTTTCTCTTTACTTGGTATTTTTGAGTAAACTCTTTGAAATCTTAAGAAGGGATCGCTGCTTAAATATTCCTCGAGGAATGCGGGGAATGTCACGAAAAGCTCGCCGCATCTCGCGAAGGCCGGGGAGATCCATTGGATCTCAGCGCGGTGTTCCTAACGATGACATGCAACCGGGGGGGATGGGGCAGATCTCTTAGAGAATTATAGCGGATTCGCGACGGGGAAGGTTCAATGAGATCGCTCAGGTAGAAGAACGCGAGATGATCGGGGTATGCGGGCAGGTGCTGGGTACGAAACGAACGGAAGAACGCCAATGAAGGCGCACAGCTCGGGCAGCTACAGTGTTATCGACGTTACTGACGTGAGATAGTTTCACCTGAAAAGTGCCTACGATCGTTTCGTTCTCCCTGAGAATAACGACTTCTACCGACTATTACGCCGACGTTCGACGGATGGGAAAAAAAAAAGACGCCCGGATTGCCTTCTCCAAGGCAGGTGCGTAGAACGGGATAATGAAGAAACCGCGATTTTATGGGAGACATCATAACTATACATTTGCTCTGCTTGAAGCACTCGAACAGAGCCGTGATAGGAAAGGAAATACCAATTATCGGAATTCCCTTCTCGAAAAGTTTCAAGAACTTTTCACGATCCTACGTCTAACAACTATTGTAGATTTAACGATTCTTAATATCAACATTTATTTTGCACAGTGTATTGGTAAGCTCACACTTATTAACTGATTTCTATTTATTAAACTTGGATAATTTTGAGAGTTGAAGTGACTTTGTATTTTCTACCATTTTTCTCACATACAGATTAAACGAAACTGATTAAATCATATTATTACAAATCTCTTTTGAAAATTTATAAACAAAGATATCACATCATAACAATATTATTAATGTATTATGTGATATTTTGAAGACATTTTCCTCTATTATTTATTTAAATTATAAATAATTGTTGCATAATACATTTCATCAGTTTCGTAAATTATTGCATTGAGTGAAGAATATTATTAATTCAAGTTTTCGCGCGCGTTTTATCCCACACTCCTTGAGTTGAGTTATTCTCAACAAATGTAAACAAGTTTTATTCTTTTAAGTACACGATAACTAAATACTTGTTTAGAAGATTGATTCGCGCAATCTATTTCTCTTTCGTGCACACGGAAAAAATACCCTCAGAAATTTATCTCCTCATTAGCCTTCGCGATTCTCGGCTTTATACTGTCGTGCAGGGAGGGAGAAAAAGTGCAAACGCCCCACACGCGAGAGCACAAGCGATGTGCAATTGAGATAATCGAGAGAATACGTTGCAGTATGGGATCGCGACCGCGTTCGGAAAGAATCGGGAGCCAATGCCAAGGTCGACCCGATATAATTAAGATAATAGCAACGAGCCGTAATACCTTATACGCAGCATCGTTATCCAATTGCACGTGGAGACGCTATTCTCATGAGGATTCATATTTGCCAATATCTATATTTATCGAAATGCGGTCCAATAAACTGCGAGGATAATATATATAATTTTAATAAATTATATAGTGGCCCTGTTAAGGGGTCTCTATAATTCTATTTATAATTTGTCCGAATATTTTTTTCGGAGGTTTGCGGTTTGGCGGTCAATCAATTGCGATGAGTCCAATTTAATCGGCAAATGTATAAAAATCTTCATATTTATATACGCGTACTATTTATTTAAATATAGCTTCAGTGTTGAACTGCAAAGTTTCATAAGGAGCCATCATATCGAGACAGCATTCGATGAAATGCGGCTTTCGAAGAGAAACTTAAAGGTCTCGGAGTAGAACGAGCAACTGAGCAAAAACGGCTTCAAAGGGTTAATCAACGTGCCGGGGGGGAAATTATAAATCGTTATCGGGAACTCCGTCGAAAAATCGCATCACGGAGTTAATTACGGTGTGGTTTAATATACAGGGTGTTCCTGATATAGTAAACTACAATTTATTCTTAAATTATTAGATTACAAGAATGAAATTATTATGTTGAGTAAATCATTTCTTAGTAGAAAAAAAACTTATTGTTAGTATAAAAGAACAGAAGCTTTTTCGCCTTTTTAAACTGTCAACGTCACAAATATTCGTTAGTAACAAATCTTCAAGTTTTTTAATCTCTAATTTATCAGAGGAAATTGAACGCAAACGAAGTTAATCTTTTTATATATTATAATTTGTTCAAAATTTTTTAGTTATACAGTTATATATAATATTATAAATGATTTATATACTAAATTAATAATTCTTATAATTGACAAAAAATTCTGTTATTTAATGGAAAAAAATATTGATATCAAATTAGAGAATCTAGATAGAGAAACTATCTAGATAGAGATCGGCTCAGCAGGACACCCCGTATATTCCATAGTCGATCTCGACGTAGTTTGATTGTCGCTTTCCGTCTTTCTTTTCCTTCATAATGCACCCGTGCTCGTCTTATTGCGGAAAGAAAGAGAAGAGCTCAATGAGGGATTCTCGATAAGCGGACGGAGGAGCAAACAGCAGTAAAAGGAACGTAGAAGCCGCGTTTCACGGTCTCGCCGTTCGTCTCGCTGTTCATATTCCTCGTCGATCGATATCGCGATATTCGTTCTACTTGAAAATCCCTCGCAGATTGTTCCCGTAATAACGGCGGATTAAAACAAGCCTACCCGCCCGCTTACGAGCGCAATTTGCTACTCGGACAGCAGATCCAGAAATTTTGCCATCTCGATAAAAAATATAATTTTCAGATAGAGATATCGAAAACTGACAGCGATGGGATGTTTTTTGCTGCGAAAAAAACACGCGTTTTTCATCATATTTTACGCCGATACGGCTACTCGATATTTTAAATTCTAATTTTACAATATCTCAATGAGATTATTATTGTGATTTTAGAGTAGAGATATCAAAAACTGAAATGGATTTTGTCACGAATAAACATGCATTTTTCATCATATTTTGTGCTGATACATCTACTCGACATTCTAATTAGGCGATATCTCAATTAGATTGTTATTTCGCATAATATGCGCATATATGTTACAGTGATCACATTCAACGCTAAATGCATGGTCAAAATGTAAACAGTGGAATTGTTCAACCATGATTAGAATACACAAAGAGCGGTTCGCGAACACGTCGCTTTCACTGCATGTTAAATTTTACTTCGATATAAATCCCTTCATTAACTTTTTACTGAATTAATGTAATGTTAAATATATTAATAAGCTTGACTTCGAATCTATAATTAATCTGTAATGCAATTTATACGATAATTCGACGCGACAGCCCTCGGTATAAATTTATCATATCTCGCGTTGAGAAATTTTCGTCACCCTGTCAAATGCATATCTCATCCGTAATTTTCATTGCCGAAACTTTGCCTGGAAGCTGCTCCTGGTTCATCCAATGCAACGGCGCATTACGTGATTTGCTTAGAAATCGCGGCCGTTCACGAAATGGGACGAGAGGTGCGGTGAAAGGGAGGGAGAGCAGGAGCGCCGTCTCATTAGAATCGACTAATTAAGGCCGCTCGTTTCCATTAATGAGGTTCGGCTATTAGTCATTCGCCTAAGGTGGCCTAAAAGCGGTTTACATATCGATTACATAACTCTACTTTTTTTTCTGTAGCGCGAGAAATTCGTTGTAATAATTTTAGCGCTATAAAAAGCAGGAAGGGAGGATATTTAATCGAACTTGTCTAATTCGATTACTGCTTTAATGAGAATCGTTGATTCACTCTCGCTCTCTTTCGAAACTGATTTTTATTTTATTCACCTGGTAAAGAATTAGCTGATATTTTCTTATAGATATATCAATGATGTATAGATATCAAAATGACATACAATACGAATTGATAATAATGAATATAATAATTTATTAATTGTAAATAAGGCGACGCGCTGCCCGATTAAATCATATGAAAGTGAGTAAGCAGGAATCTCGTCCTAAACAATACTTATATCTAATGACAGAATACATTTAAGATTATGTTCTCTTAATAGGAATATCTTTGCATCACTGCGTACAGGATTACTTATATTAATTACAAGCTAATTAAAAGCGCCCGATCGAAATCGACCTGGCTTTTCAGCGGCGCATGCCGCTGCGATTCGCGGATTACGCGATCTCAGCGTCGAGAGATCGTCGCGAGGGCAGTCGAAAGCCGCGCGATAATTACTTCGTCCTTAACGCCACGGGCTCTTAAGGTCTCGTGAATCCATTCGTGAACACTCCCTCGTAAATCCTCGTCATAAGTCACACCCGGCGAGGACGCTGTGCCAAATCGCCTCTCGACTAATTGCACCCGACGATTGCGATCGATCGGAAGCGCAGGGAGGAACGAGAAGAACGGTTCTGGTTCTGCGAGTCGCCTTGCCGACGTGTATCCTCGTCCCGATCTTCGCAGTCGACGACTGCCACCCGTTCCGAACTCACTCTTCCGCATGACCGACCAACTTGCCAGAGATATATGCGAAACGATAGTACCTCCGTGGTAGATCCTTTTGTAGATCCTTGCTCGACGACGGAACGACGATCGAACCGTCAAATCGATTTCCGTTACTTCATCGAACGTTTTCTTAAGCCTGTATCGCATTGTTTTTTCTATTTCTTTCTTTGAGAAAATTTCAATTGTATTTTACAATTATTAAACATTAAGTCAAAATATTAAATTAATTATCGAAGGATTAAAGAATTTCATAAAAGCAATCTTAATCAAGTTTTACCTTAATTCTTAAATTTAACTCAAAGCCAGAATTTATCTTTTAAAAGAATTTAAATTCGTAAATTATTAAAATAATTTTTGAATATCTGAAGATTATTCTCATGAACATTTCAATATTGAAATATTTTTGAACTGATGAATATCGTCAAAATCTACGAAAAATTTTTTGAAATTCTAATGAAATTTAAGAAAACGGTCGATGCGGCGACAGAAAATTCAACGGCGATTCGAGATCGCCCGTCGTCGGGCGGATTCTCTTCCTGGCAGGCAGGCACGAGGATGGCGAGGAAAGTACGTGAAGTAAGTTCCCGCGCCCTCGCCGAAACCCTACAGCGGCCGCGGAGTCGGTCAGAGCTTGTCCTGGAGCGCCTGACGTAGCTCCTCGGTGGCCTTGGCCACGTCCTGACCCTGCCGATGGGTATGAATCTCCGAGCGTGCCGAGTGCTGCACCGACGAGTTCGACCGCCGCACGGAATTGCCGCTGCCGAACTTGGGCCGCGGGATCCGCACGCGTTGAACGTCGCTCAACCACGACTCCATGGCTGCCTTGTCTGGGAAGAAAATATTGACGCGCGTTTATAGCGGTAGTTTGCGAGTTCGCGATTACAGCCTGAACTTGTTAGAACTGACGTGGAGCGTCAAAGCGAGAGAGGACTGAAAATTGCGGGATTTCATAAGTGGGCCAGTTTAGAGCGAAATTCTAGGTTCTCCGCTGCAGAGAGTGTATGAATTCGTGAGTTCTGGAAATGGATTTTGGGATCGCGCGGTTCTTTTCCCGGACTTTGAAGAAAGCGGTGACGTGCACGTTCGTAGTGATTAGAGTCATTAGATGCGAGTCAATTAAATGAGAGAGTCCGAGTTTGTTGAAATTGAGCTAAAGAGTTGAAAACAGGACACCATCATTCTTTCTAGGAAGAAAGCAGTGACAGATTTATGAAACTAGTAGCATTTAGTGTCACACATACGCGCGCTTTAGCAAACCGATTAGAAGAGAGAGCTCGAGTTTCTTACAGCTGCATTAAAAAAAAAATCCAAGAGAGAAAGAATAGGGTAAGTTCCTCTTTCTGAAAAGAAAGCAATGACGTGCATTCATAATGATCATTAGCATTCAGTGAGTTCTGAATTGGAAGGCTAAATTTATTAAAGTTGAACTAAGCAGGGAGATAAAATAAAAGAGAAAGAGCTGAAAATTTTGAAGCCGATAGATGCAAAGCTTTTGAAATTTGTGTGGCTTGAAGATTTCAGAATAAATTGAATGCGAGTGGAATTTATGACTGTTAAGTTTTTTGTGATCTCTGGATTTTAAGATTTAAAGGTATTCTACCGTTTATATATTTTAAAATAAAATTTGACATTTGCGAATCTTAAAAATATCTTTTAATCTTTACACTTTAAAACATTGTATACTATTAAAATATTTACAATCCGTATATTTTGATATTTATATAACAGTTAAAAGGAAGATTCATAGAAGAAATAAGATAAAAAAAAGAAGATAAAAAAATTCTACTAAAAAGGAAAAGAAAAGATATGATGAGGAAGCATATTTCTTTCAACAATCTTTCCCGTATATTCACGTCAATCTGTCATGGTCTCTTGAAAACGAATACGTATGGTAGATATAGATATCCGAAATCGAAAATTTTACGACCTCGAGTGTCTACGGAGATCGAGACGGTGCGCGCGAGCCTTAAAGTAAGGAGAATAATGCGATCTACTGGGATTTTACGATCTTGTTTACGCTCAGTCGGATCAGGAATGAACAGAGGGTGAGAAAAACACGTCGTGATACAGTGAAGAAATCGAGAATGGAGCGCATATACGGTATGGTAAATACGTTTCAAAATATGCATGTATCGTATTCCGATACTTATTCCCGATTATTATAATTTTCGCAAATTGGAAAATGAAATTTGCATTTTTACTTTCAGAAATTCCAATAATGCGTATTAAAATAGAACTCAAAAGAATTCTAATTCTGAAAATCTATATCTCAGCATTTTTAAATGTATTTTTGCATTCTTTTTGAAATTTCCAGGATATTTATTCTAAGATCACGGTCAGATATGTGCATGTATATTTGAAACATTTCTCACACAGATGTATGCGGAATCCAACAAGTTTCATGTAATCGATTTTATTATCGACTACCAGACACTGCATATATGTACGTGTGCATATCCGCGTTGTAAATAATCGGTATTTCGCGCGCGGGATTATTATCAGTACGCCTTCTCACTGCTTAATGATCTTGCCACAGTTAGATTTCATCAAGCGTGACGCAGTTTCCTAATCGAGGCAGCGTAATCACGCGAAACGTAAGCGAACGTTTTCGATATTGTGTGAAATTTCGAATGCTGTGTAATTACTGTGAGAATTAGGCAAGCCCGATAATTTTCAAATTAATGTCAATAAGGAAAGTGTCGCAGAAATTTTAGAAGATACCTCACTACCGATTATGTCCCACTTCCGACATAATTTTAGTAAAAATATTGCATAATTTAAACAATTAAATGCCTAACTTAATAAAACTTTCAAATACAATAACTGTGCGTGGAATAAAGTCGGATAATTAACTTTCTCCTTAATTAACGAAACACTGAAGAATTATTAAGTAATTTAATTTTCTGGAAAACAAAGAAATATATTTACTTTACAAATCACATGCATGTGTTTCTAAGAAATCAGATTTCGATTCTCTTCTCTTCCAGTTTTTGTTTCAAGATTAAAGCCGGTGGATCCACGTTGTTCCTCTTATTTTACGGAGTATCTGGGTGTGCCAGTTATTTTATTTCAGTCGACGGGACAATGTTCACCGAGCACTAAGTAGTAACTCAACCAATCTGTCGGGAAAAAAAAAACAGGACTTGTCCGGTTCTTACAGCTTGACAATTATCACCGTATACTCGTCCTACTTCTCCAAACGTATTACTTAAACGCGTCGCATTTTACCGCAAGCGAGCCCGAAAAAAAAATCACCGCGCAATGACAACGGTTCATTCGCAATTTTGAAGGCCGCGTAATGTCAGCGACAAAGGCGGAACCGCGATTTACATCATCGCGAATGTAACGTCAGCGGAATGTCAATCGATGTTTAGCCCACACACTTCCCTATATGTAGAATATATTACATGTCATGTTTTACGCGCACTCGCGTCGCGATCTCGTTATGAGTAATATTTGTAAAATAGAAAATCTCTGTAGCAAAATTACGACATTGCGATCGATAAATACAGTTATATAAATCAATATCGTTTAATAAATATTTATATAGAAAGTTAGTAAATGTGTGAGAAGTTTGAAACATGTTGGAAACACGAGGAAAAGATGTTCGAGCAGCAAAGCGTTTAGCAAATATTTAGAGGATTTAGGAATTTTTAAATGTTGCTCGTTTAAATATTGGAATATTTTCGAGCGAATGAACTGGCTACAAAAAAACCGAACTTTCCAAAGTTCGAGTCTGATAAATACCTGCTGAAGTGCCTAACAGATTGCTCCGAACGATTAAGATGCAATCGAGATCCGCATGAATTCGTGCTGGATCGTGTACTGCAGGATCAACGACGGGATCGTGGCTATCGAGGTATCGATCGGGAGAACAACGCGAGAAGCGTTCGACTCGCTGGTGCCTGCGCGACTGATTCAGGAATCGGACATGAAGTGGCGGCCAGCGCAGGTTTACGTTTACCTGATCGAGAGAGTGAGTCAGCCCCCGAAGAAAGAGAAAGAAGGAGGGGGAGAGAAGGCGGCGAGGAACCGACGGAGGAAGAAAGAGAGAGAGAGAGAGAGAGAGAGAGAGAGAGAGAGAGGGAGAATGAGAACAACAAATAAAAGTAGGGAGCCAGAGAGCAGGAGAAACTACGGCGCGAAGCGAGCGAGTGAGACGCGAAAGAGGATCAAATGGAAGGTGAAGGGAGAGGGGGAGAGGGAGAGGACAGGTAACAGGTGAGAGAAAATCAGGAACGTAGACAACAGAACGCGGCGACTGAAAGCAACACTTTCCGGCCCAGAAGGCTGCGATTCCGTTAAAGTTTCTGCGCGTCACGGTGCTTTGAGCTTCGCAATATTTTCCTCCCGCGAGGACGCCGACAGTCGGAGGACGAGTGATCCCGGGGAGAGACCTCGCGGGCCTCGCTTTCGGGCCCGAAAATCGCAGCTACGCCCGTAAGACCGGCTCCTACACAACGTTGCCAGATTAGCAGGCCGCACCGCGGATGCAGGTTACATGTGTGCAGTCCTCCCAGGTGCAGCGCACTCTCTTCGACGGCTCCGCCGCGCTATCGGGGAGTCTGATAACAGGGCCGTATTGGAGCGACCCGGCGGCTCCGGTTCGTATCGTCCGCTCGATCGCGATTACGCGAGATTCAAAAGAAGGGAATAAAGGAAAAAAAGTCCCGGGACCCCATTGTGCGCCACGGAGGAGGGAAGATACGGGCGATACGAGAGGAGAATGTGCATCGTGATATGCATGCGTATCGCGGCTGATGATATAACGAGGTGAATCGCGTGACACGATGTTTTTTAATGCTTTATACCGGGTGTGCCGGAATGTGAACAGCAGTAATTACGCGTAAGCGGCAGGAATTACACGCATTCCCTGGTTCTGTATACGATACGCTTTGATCTTTGGAATTCAGCGCGAAAGTACAATCTATTAATAGTCAAGGCTAGATGTGACACATCGATACAGGATTTAAAATTTTTTTTTTACGAGGATGTAGCAATTTTCTGTATCCTGTTTCGTGTATCTTGCGTTTTAATTTTTTTTGGAATTAATTTGAGTGGACGTCACGTGTTAGTGGCGCGAGTTAAATAGGATTTAACGCGATGCTGTAATACGAAAAATCGTAACGCGAGAATATAATACGAGCGTTAGGAGTTCGTTGAACTCGCACGTATTGCGCCACTCTTCAAACCAGTTCGTGAGTGACACCTACGCACGGAGATCGACGTGATCCATGAGTTCGCTCCGCTAGTCGGAACGATCTACAAACGGGTTAGGCACGGCCGATGCGCGATTAAAAAAATTTTAATATTTATTTAAATGTGAGAATTGCCGGTGATTCCCAATTAGCTCTACGCGTTTTATTTATATCGAAGATATGTATCTCAACTCTTATCCATCAACCTCCGCAATAACCTTTGCTTCCGAGATAATTACATTAAGCGCATGAAGTGTTACTTTAAAAGATTTGATGTTTTATTTTCTTGTAATTCTACATTTTATTTATACTGAAAAATCCCGAGTCTCATCTATCAAGTCAGAAGGTCAACATAAGTTGAAAAAATCTAATAAAAGAAATAAATTATTTTTAATTGTAATTATCTTGGAAGGTTTTATTGCCACCCCCGCGAAAATGTTCGCTTCCAAGATAATTTCATTAAGCGCATGAAGTGCTACTTTAAAAGATTCTATTCCTTGTTTTCTCATAATTCTTTATAACGTTTATATTTATATCGGAAAATTCTAAATCTCGCCTGTTAAATCCTGGCTAGCAGAAGTTTAAGAAAAAGTTTAATGAAAGAAATAAATTAATTTATCGACAGCTTTAGCTTTTTACGATGCAATCTTATTAGTATCTTAGAATACATATTTCTTCTTACTAATTACCGGTGCACGCTAGTAAATTAAGACACTACTAAACCGGCTTACAATGCTTCTTGCGAACGGTTGTGTCGTTGCGCTTCTTCGCATAAATGTCACGAGCAAAAGAGGAATATCGTGTTCTGCAATTCCCAGACAAGAGGAACAGGAACGACCGGTTGTTCGGCTACTCTGATTTTTTCCAAGAACGAAACCTCTTGGCGGCTCCGATCGAGCGCGGAATCATTGAACGCCGCGACAATTGACCTACATCGTAAAACACTGGTCTTCCTCCTCGGGGCCCAGTTCGGGGCCCACCCGTGGCACTCGGCGTTTGTTCTACGTGATCTTCGTTCCGCGTACATAACGGAACGTCGTCCCGAAACTTTCTCCGGCGCGGCGGCCGGCGACGGCGGCGCGGCGGTCCCATTAATAACCGGCGATTATTATTATTTCCTGCTGCCGACTAAGGTTACTGGGTGACCACGAAAATACGCGATTTGAATTTAGAACGAAGTCGCCAGCTGAAGGTTCAATGACGGTTGGGATATTAATTCTCAAAATATTAAATTACTTTTGCATGCTACGCTGATAGTTTCGTGTCTATCGTATCGAAAGCTAAAATAATTTAAATCTGACATGAAATCAAGAAGCATTTATAGACTTATCTCTATTGGCGAATTGTTTGGCGGGTATAATCACATCTTTCTCTCGACTTTGAATATATTATTAATCCTTCATTAACTGAATACTTTTTTTATATGGTTTTTTTATGGGTGTAAAGAGATCGATAAGATTTTTTTCTGAAAGAGAAAATGACTTATGCTATACAATATTTTTTGTATCATAAAATTAATTATATAATACAAAAATATAATTATTAAAATGTTTAAAAATAAGATTTGTACAATACAATGTTTTCTAATCGCAATGCCTAAAATTTTGCTGAGGCACAATCAGGTGGATTTTAAAAGATTCCTACTTTCTGTCCCTGTTTCTAATCTCTCCTCGCCAGAGAGATGCGGTTTTTTTGAGGAAATTACACAGTCTGGTGTAAGATATACTATGAAACGATCCTTGAACAATTTATATAACTGGTTTCATACGATCCTTCGTAGCTAGGGGGACGTGCTCCAGTTAAGACGGCAACAATCAGGCCCACCTGCGCGCCGTTACGCGTCCCCGCACAAAACGATCATAAACGCGAGCGTGTCGATCATGTAGGTCCCACGATCGCTTTACAAAGAGACCGTCCGGTTATACTGTACTGCACTTTCTAAGTATCGTTTTACTCGAATGATCATAATTCTATCGAGAGATTGGTGTGCTGACATGAAAAGCTTGTATTTTTTTATTTACTGCGACAAAGTAAACCTCGTTAACTAGGAGGAGGCGCTTTAATCCGTCTTATATGGCGTACAAATAAAAAGAATAAAATACACAAATATAATAGAGATATTAAAGAACGGAATTGTTGTAAGAAATTGCACGTTTGTGAAGAATTACTGTGGCTGCCCGAGGAAGATAAAAGAAACGAGAGGAGAAAACTAGCAAAGATTGGTTTTTGGACAGGAAATTAGCTCAGCAGTCAGGCACAACTAAGAGTAAAGTGAATAAAGCTAACTACGTATAGGAGGCAAAGTGTACAGTTCCTTTGTACTTCCTTGATGAGTTTGATTGAGTTGATTACTTGTAATTTCGGCGAGCGAAGAGAATACGATACGATTAATCTCATTAAAGAGAGCTACGAAGGTACCGTACAAGCGATTCGAAAGAAAAACAGACCAACCATTACATCTATTTCGATCAATACAATTTAAAAAATTGTACTAATAAGTAAAGAAGATTCATAGCGATATAATAATGTTGAAAGATAACTTAGAAACAGATAGAATATAATTTTATTAGACTTAATTAATAATGAATATTTTTAAAAGAGATATTCCGACATTAAGGCAAAAACTTTTTTCTTCATTATATATGAGGATGATTTCGATAATATCAAATTACACATGCTATATATATATCTCTCTCTCTCTCACACATACACACACATTCACACCCTCTAACTCGGCGTAATTATCGATGATATTGATTCACGCCGTCCACAATACTCGCGTGCACAAATTAGCAAATAAGGGGCGGACGGGCGCTAACATGAGGCATTTCCGGTTGTGTTATACGCGGACGTCGCGACGCAGGAGAGCGATGGGGGTTGCGAGGGTAGCGACGCCGAGATGATCGGTAACGGGAGACGGGGCGCCGGCGACAGGAATCGCGATTTGGACGAAGATGACGAGCTCGAGAGCAGAGAGGAAAGAGGCTCGGAGAGTGGAGGTGGTGGAGGTTTCGGTTGGAGGTCCCACCTGTTCGGTGGACTAACGCAACGCGTCAAATCCTGGTACTGGGGCGCCAGGCCCCTCGTAAGTTTTCCCATCCAGCGAAAAAACGCAATCTTTTTCTCTCTTTCTCTTGATACGCACGGTTTCTTTTACTTCTTCATTTCTTTTCCCTTCCCTTTTCGTTTTTCATTTTGCCACTCAACTTATTCTCTCTCTCTCTCTTTCTCCGCCGCTATCCGACACTTCGCACTGACTCGCGAAAGGGTGAGAGAACAAGGGCGTTCGTGAAAGGAAAGAAAAATGGATAGGAAAGGACATCTGTGAAGTTTTGATCGAAAATCGAGTTTGGAAGATGTGTGTGTGTGTGTGTGTGTGTGTGTGTGTGTGTGTGTTTCTCTCTTTTTTTATATATATAGCACACATTATGTGCACTATAAAAATTTTAACAGTGAATATTGGACTGCAGTCTTTCTATCTATCTGTAATTATTTCTTATTTCTTAATCTTTAAATTAAGATTATAATCGTTTCGATGCTCTTTTTCTTTATCTTAATGTTATGATAATTTTTAATTTTAATTTCTTTTACTTTTAATTTCCTGACTTCAGTTTTTAAATTTACAAATTTTTAATCTCGATTTTAATGTTCAATTCTTTTATATTCGATTACATATCGCTCCAACTTACTTTCAAAATTTTTAAAAATTACTTTACACAATCTATCTTTTATGGACGCCCTTGTAGAAAGATTAGGAGGTGAATGTGATATTTGATAATCGGCAATGTTTCCATCGAAAGGGAGTAGGTGCAATCAGCAATGAGCAGCTATTTTCGTGTCGGAGCGAGGAAACATGGAGAACTCAATTCGAATCTCGCCGGAAATCTCGATAGCATCTCCGCGAAAAATTACAATGCAACGCGAAATCGTAATCGAGTTCATCTGAGTTGCTAAACGTATTCAACGTCGTGTGACATCATAACGGATAGGGAAGGTGATAATTATCATTGTAAATTATTTCTGAGTAATTTGCTTTGTTTGCGTTAAAAAAATAATCACGTTTTGTTAAATAAAAGACAGTTGTCTGATAAATTAAAGGTAACTATAATATCTATTTTTCCATTTACATCAGTTTTAGTTTATACTTTATCTTTATATACACAATAATTCATAAATTCTCTTTCTCTAATATTTTTGAAAAATTTTTTGCTTCAATTCTAATATTTATTTTTATGATAATTCACAAATTCTAACATCTCAAAAATTTTACCTTTACCGTTACTTACTGTTACGTATTTAAATGGAACGGAATTTACTTCGCGTAAAATTATCAAGCTGCAACTCTCAGCAAAGTTACGAACTTCTCTTTCCGCACGAATAGTCGTACAATCAAATTGTGAATTATAGCAAAATATAATTGGCAAGGCGAAAGAGAAAATAACGGAGAAAAGAGGACTGCACTGCGGCAATAAAGTCTCGTAATAAAAATCGTATTATACTGAAACAACGAGACATCGTAAACTTCCGGCGAGGTTCGCGGTTACGTCGATTGCGCTTGAAATATCCGGGTCACGTTTACACAAAAAAAATAGCATCGTAAAAAAGATTCTTGACAAACTGGCAAGAGTTTCACGGATAAAAGAGCGATTAACGATACTCAACGCGAGTACGCCATAAACGTAAAAATTATCAGATTAATTAATTTAATTTTTCATAATAGTAACTGCCATATTAACATGTAAAATGTCGTGACGAAAATGGCCCGAGATAAACAGCACAATAAAAATGGTAAACAAGACGCAGGTAAACGCGGCGGGGCGAAAATTGCGCGGCGGTGCGATTCGAGAGCCACCGGAAACGTCTGCTCCCTTCGGCATGAGTTCTCTTCCTAATTAGATTTCTCATTTTTTCTCTCTCTCTCTGTCTCACAACCATGCGATCAAGTATCCTTGTGCTCCTAGAGCTAGCGAGTTTAGTCGACATAGCGTTAGGTGTTGTACATGTTTTTTATCTTAGATGTCTTGCACATGCTACTTTTTACGATTTGTCCTTACATTCTGGCACGAATCACTATTTTATAATTATACGTATATACACAGAGCGTCTCATCTTCCTCGTGTCGAATTTCAATTACGGGCTTAAAGCAATCTGAGGTCAGCTTTTCGCTCGTGAGGATTTCTTGAAAAATTCAAACGGAGACGATAGAATAAAGTGAAACAACGTAAAACAAGTTGTTGCCATCAATTTACAGGAAAATGAAAAAGTAATATGACATTTCTTTTACAAAGCAATTTTACATCCTGTTTCTTTAATTCCAGTCTTTTTAATGAAAATTTGACAAAACAATTAGCTGCGAAATGGCGAGAATTAACTAAACAATTAACTATTGCGAAATCTTCGTTGAACTTACAGTCTTTAACTTTGTCGCAGAGTTAATTTCTAATTGGAACTTGATTGGGTGAGACATTCTATATATACACGTATACACGGGCACGGGGATGTATATGCGCTAAATATATTCACATAGATGTCTTGGCATGCACCATTACTTTACTCACATAAGAACCAGAATTAATTTAGCAAAACAGAAGCCTCGCGATAAAGTCTTTCAGTTTAACCGTTTTAATTACTTAAATGATCGTGCGATAAGGATAATAAATCTTCCAGCGGTTAATAAACGCGATTTTTACGAAATACACTCGCGAGAGAAGTTGATTAAATTCGAACGTATTATCAAAACGCGGGGGAAAGTTATTTGCAAATGCAATCGGTGAGAAATCTTATTTGATTGAGAATTAACCAATATTCTTATGCGCGTAAACTTATTTCGGTAACGTAAAATAAGAAGAGAAATTTTAATATAAATTAAAAAAAAAAAAGAAATGAGTCTCTTGTGCAAACTTGAAAATCGTGAATGGACGCGTCAAGCAGAAAGAGAAACTTCCGTTCAAATGGAAAAATCGAGCAAGTCTTCTTGTGGGAAGACTCATTGTCCCGACATGCGTGCGTATTTGCGTGGGCACGTGCGTGTATCCGCGTATCTCGCTGCGCATCGCGCGTGGACACACTTTCACTATTCTCGCTTAACGTTTCTCTCGAGAAAACAAGCCGATTTAATTAACTCAATCTTCGCGCCTTCCGGCCGTGAACTCGACAATTTAAGCGACCGACAAAAAGTGCTAAAAATTAATTACTTAAATTAAAATCAAATAAGCAGCTAGAATAGTAGCATTACTCTATATTTCGATTCACTAAGTCTGCATATCTAATTCAGTATATCTATTTTGATCCCCAATAAAACCGTAATAAATTAACGTAATGCGTAATTTTGCATAATTGATTTAATTAATTACAGTTCAATAAATGAGTCTTCCTAGCGCTAATTCAAGTTTAATTGAGTAGAAGTTTAGTATACCTTCTATATATAATTTAGGACCTTCTAAACAATATATCGAAATTAACAGACTATAGAAATTTATATATAAACGATTGTGTATATAGCACAGTAATTTTTGAACCGAGTATCTCGATCATTGTCTTCCCAAGTGCATGGATGTCAAATATTAGTTTGAACAAGTTTCGTGGATAGCTCAAAAAAGATAATTAGGGTCTTTTCTATTACATCCTAGCATGGTCTAAACTACTTTTCTATCAATCTCTCTAATAATATCTCTATTTTATATACTTTCTGTATAACCTTTATATTTCTTGATGGCAGTATATTTTCTATTATTACATACATTTTGTTCTCTCATCAGTTTGATTTCTCTTGTCTCTGGTATTATAGAATAATTTTCAAGCCGGTGACGCGATAGAAAAGACCCGATAACTGTTCTTAGCGGCGTCGTTAGTATTGTCAGAATTAGCCGTACAAATAAACTGCACAATTTGTTAGTTGGCCAATATCGTCGTGTTATGACGATAGAATCGCGATTGGAAGCGTCTCTGTTATCGATGTGCCGCTTTTTCGCTGCGCACTCGAACGACGGTAAGCCAGTCGCAACGAAATCGATGCTGACGGCAACAAATATAGTGGCAATTAGTTGTGATAACGATACACCACCGCCACCACACCACAACTACCACTCTCTCTTTTTCTCTCTCTCCGAGCACCAACACTCAACTGCTACCAGCCTGCCATCAGCAAGCATGTTGACTCAATATATTTTTCGATATATATATATATATTCTTGTGATCTATACGTATATATATATTATATACATATCAACATGTATAGCCGTACTTTCACGTGTACATTATATGTTCGCGTCTCTCAGCACATAATTCACGTACATGCACACAGGTGATGTAATATTGCACGCAAGGAAAAGCGGAATGGAACAACGGAGTCGAATCGAATGCAAGGAAAACGGGAAAGCTGAAGAGTTTTATTATTTCATTACTGAAATACCTCTCCGCTTCTCTACGATTAAATCTTTTTTAATGAAATTAAAACGAGGAGGGTATAAATTGCCTAATTATTGTTGAAATGTCTCCCTACTTTGAAATGCCTTCTTTGTCGCTAAAGATTTGCCATCCGAGAATGACAAAGAATAGATACTTTATTATCGTAATTAAGATATATCTTTCCATTTGTTCGCTATTACTCCCATTTTCATTTTTAGCACGCTAGATAAGGCATGCGAGATGAAAAAGTATCGAAAGGATTGATAGAATGCATTTCAAGAAAAAAAAATATATATGCATCCGTTTCAAACAATACTTTTCTCTGTCAGCTTCCGATCAGTACTCTCGCATTTTACGTCGGAATTAATCTCCCGCGTAGAAATGCGTTTTAACACGATATAAGAATTACTACGAATTTGCAGATTATCTTATGATGAATTATTATTTATATTTTGTACCGGAAGCTGCGTGAAGATTACCAGAACGCTCTTCCACTGCAAAATGCACGCGAATATGCTAGCATAAGCCTTTTTAGCTCCTATGTGCTGTCGTCGTGCGCGTGTGTGTATATGTATGCGTGTGCGCGTGTGTGTGCATCGAGATGATTTTCGGATACGCGACAGCAATTACATTTAAATTAATTCATTAGATTCATTAAATTAAAGCGAAAAGGCACGAATCTCATCGCGTTCTTTTCTTGATATAAAAGTTATTTAATAATTTAAAAAATTTAGAATTTCATAATTCAGATAAAACTTAGAAACTTATTATGGTCACAATTTTGCCTTTATTAGTACATGTAATTTATAATAACAATTCCAACTACAAGATGTAATTTTTATAATATATTATTTATTATCTTTGTTTGAAATCGTGTTGAAGAGAAAAAAAGTTGAGGACTTTTTTTTTGAGATTTTATAATACGTATATGATTAAAAAATTTATATTGACTTAATTTAGTTTAGTTTTACTTTAAAACATGATAATGCAAATACGATGAAAGTATAATGAAGTGACTTCCGGTTGCTGGCGCGTATCCGGCGAAATGGCCGGAAAAGGAGCCTGATGCTCGATTACCGCCGTTCGAATGCAAGTTGTGCCCATTCCAGGAGCTCGCGCACAAACTCTCGCGGAGCTTCGACATGCAGGAAGCGCAGTTGCTGGAGGAGGGTGGTTCCGGCAGCGGGTCCGCCGTGGGTGGGACCGCGGGGGGTCCGCCGCGGAGACATCACAGCGTGCAGCGGCTGACCCGCAGCGAGATGTCGGAGCGACGGGAAGAGGACGGCGCCCTGGTGGTGCCCGATCATCAGGGTAATCTGCGAATCACCGTGAAGAAGACCAAGTCGATTCTGGGCATCGCCATCGAGGGCGGCGCCAACACCAAGCATCCACTGCCCCGGATCATCAACATACATGTGAGTATTGCCGAAGCATATTGGCTAACGCGGGAGATTAAATTAGATCAAAGCTGGGCGAATGTTGAACCAGAGAGAAAATTGAAGCAAATCCGAGGGATGTTGGAAAGTTAAAATAGAATTAAGAAAGGAGATTTGATTAGAGAGGAAACGAGTGAAGTTGGAGAACGTTGGTTTAGTTGTAAGAATAAAAACAGAAGGTGTATATCAGACGGGGATTAGAGTAAAGCCGCAGATTGTGGGGTTAGAAGAAAATTAAGATGGGCTAAGAAAAGTCGAATTAGAGGAAAGTTAAATTAAAGTTATAAGTTTAGTGAGAAATTAGAGCCAAGTAAAAGATAGAGCTAATGATGTTTCGAACATAATTGTCTGTGTTTTATTAAAATGCAAGTCTATGACACATTTAGTTTTCATTTTTAGTTTATTTTAAGTTTCTTAATTTAAAATATTATATTATCCGGATATTGGATTTTAAAAATTAAAAAATATTTTTTTCTTGAGATTGAATATGCAAATGTCTCTCTCTTATCTGGCATCTTATATAAATTCGCGCAGAATGGGAAACGCTAATGACGCCAATTAATATTTTCTTAACTTTCTTAATGAAATATATATTGTGGCAATTGTGACGCAGAGAAATATCCGCTGCTCTCTCCAAGTTGACGATCTGAATTAAAATCTAAATTTAAATCTAACTAAATATCATCAATTTTCATTTGATTGCCATCTCTCATTGTCAGAAGAAAGTGAACAACCCATCGAGAGTATTTTGCCGCCTGTCAGCGTTATGTATTATTAAACATTAACAAACGAAGCTAATTGGTCTAATAATTAGAAATTTATCCCATACAAAAATTTATAATAATTTTAAAATAAATAATTTTTTTCCCCCCAAAAATGCTACATTGACAAAATATACATTTTGTTACTTATGATGCCAGGCACTTAACTTAAATAAAGCTCAACTTCATCGAAACATCCGATTAATATGCGTCGGGCGAATTTATCGCTGACGCCATTTACGGAGGCATAAACAATATTACGCTATAAACGTGACTAACACATGCGGTAATTCGTTGCAGGACAACGGAGCAGCTCACGAAGCAGGCGGCCTCGAAGTCGGACAGCTTATCCTCGAGGTCGATGGTCAAAAAGTTGAAGGTAATACCAGCAAGGTTAAAATGTAATAGATCTCTGCAGAATATTTTATATATTCTATCGCAGCGATTTTATTCTAAAACCGGATTCTAAAAACTGCAGAGTTGAAATTTTAAAAAATAGTTTCTTTTGGGCAACAAGATATTTCAAAATTAAATAAATTTAACTTTGTAATAAAAGGAATTAAACGACGATAAATACGATTCTAAATAATAACATGTACGCAGTTTTTAAAAAATTGGCTTTAAGCAATCATATGAGCCTAAAATTGACGCCAAACTTAAATTCTCTGAGCAACAAATTAATTCTACGTTACTTGCAGGACTTCATCATCAAGAGGTCGCGCGGCTAATCGCGGAGTCGTTCGCGCGCCGCGACCGAAACGAGATCGAGTTCCTGGTAGTGGAAGCGAAGAAGAGCAACCTGGAGCCGAAGCCGACGGCGCTCATTTTCCTAGAAGCGTAGCAGGAATCTCCCACCTCCGAGCCGGAACCACCATAGCCCAACCTGACCAAAGCTCGGCCGGCGGCGGTCCAACTCGAGCGTCGCCGCCGTTGAGTCCGATCGAGAGAGCCAGCTACTCGGATCGTCCAGTTTCCCGAAGATCCGGCTTTGGAAAATAGCCCTCGAAGGGACTAACGATCACAAACTCTCGATTCGGACGGTCGAGCTGTCGGTCAGCCGCTAATTGATTAACCTGGCCCTGGTGGTGGGAACTTCACTTCACCCGCTGTCGTAACAACACACGAAGACACTTCAAAGGGAGAAGAAGCGAGAACGCCAGAGAGACTCCGGATCCGGCGTTGCCAGATTCCAGATTAGGAGGGGCCGCTCTGAATGCGAAAGTCGCGTTACCACGGGACAAGGGATCCTGGAAAGTTCCTGGACTCTCGCGCTGAAGTAGCCGGAGTCGCAAACCCGCACGGGCTTTCCTCTCCTCGCGCGCGCAAATCCGCAAAATCGGCACGAGACTGCCGCACACAAGGAAGTCACTTTACTGTATATATACAATACATACCGCTGTACATACTCTTGTAACAGACGCAGTTCGATAGGAAGCAAATAGCCGATATCTCGAGAGTACACTGGGACAGTACGTCCCGGCATGGTTTCTGGCAACGCCGTTTCCCGATCTCGTATCACAGAACTGTTCACCAATTAATTGCGCGATCGTCGTAACCAGACAGACGCGGCTCGATGTAATAAGACGCGAGAGAGCTGTTATCCCTCGGAGGACCCCGGAGACAAAGCGCGGAGAGAGAGAAAAAAATCGTATATTTTATTTTTTAACGGTTGCATCGTCGCGTCGGTGGTTACTTCAAGGTTATTTGAGAAAGAAATGGACGGGAGGATCGCGCAATGTGCCAAACTAACTATCGCAAGCCGTTTACATATACTAATAAAGCTATTAATCGATAAGGTTATCGGGAGGGGGGGGGGAAGGGAACTCGGCGGAGTACGCGAGGAAGTGCAACGAGAAGAGGGCGAACTTACATGCTCACACGGTGTAGTTGCGTGAACGATTACCTCACAGACACACACTCACAGGACATTATCCACGTTCGACACAGATATTATATTCGCGCGAAATCCATATTTCGAACGGCGCGAAGTCGCGCCGGCTCGGGTCGAGATTAATCGCGTCGTTGATTAATTATGAGAGTTATGGGTGGTATTCGTATCCGAAAGGTGGAAGGACGTAACTTCGAAAGCTCGTTATTTCAGGAGGAGCTTAGCGAGCTTCTGAGAATAATGAACGCGCAACTTTTAGTGAGGGATAAGTTAAATAACACGAGGAAAAATCCAAAGTAAATTAAATCAAATAATGCGGATTAAATGAACATGAAAGTCGCATATAAAATAAAATAAATATAAAATCTGTGTTACAAAATATCGTGTTACAAAATGTGTTACAAAATAAATACAGAAAATTCATTGTATTAAAATTTTTTTTCTTAAAGAAAGCATTCTATTATTCTATCAATTTTTTATTGTAATGTAGTTCTGATTTATTTTCCATTATTGTACTCTAATTTGGGAATTTTTATTAGATATGTACTTAATAATTATGAATAACTGAGATAATTTTAGACAACTTCCTTCTACTTTTCGAATACATTTCTGTTGATCAAGATTTTCGTTAATTCGAGTGATTAGGTGTCGTTCGGCTGGTCCTCGAAATCGCGCCTAATACCGCTTAATAGTCTGTTAAATGTTATACTGTATAGATTAACGTTGACGTAGTTGATAGACGTTGATCAGGCGTCGCTAGGACGTTACGCGTTGTTCGTTTATTGCGTTGTCAGTTGTGTGTTAGAAGATTTTAACCCCTCGGACGCGCGATATATTCGTAAACAAATTACATGCAATTTAACCCAATTAATCTTAATGTAACTACATTTCACACTGAAATTTAAAACCGAATGGAAAATAACATTTCGTTATCTGTTTACAGAGACATTAATCTGCCATTAAAGTGATCGACTTTCACTTTAATTAATATTTAGAAATTACCAACATTTTTCTTGGATTATTCTCCAATGTCTGTGATAAAAATTAAGTTAGAATAGATAAAAATAAATTGATATTTAATAAATGTCAAAGAGAAAGAGATATAATTGTTGGGATCCCTCGAGCGCGTGACAAATATATCGCGCTCCCGAGGTAGAGTTAATAATATTTTTTTGACTGTCGAGTATGGCCGAAGTGCGTCGATGATCGTCATCGAGGCAGAATTAACGACGATCTTGACCGAGATCGAGACGATGGCGTCGACTTGTTACGTTGCGAACCGTTGTTGAGGCTTAAAGAAGTATATTACTCACGTACACACTATGGTACACATATTTATACATGTACATATAAGTATTATGGTATGAAAATTACCGTAGTGGAATTGCAAATCGTACCTAACTACTGGGCGTCAAGCGTCTCGCCGAAAGGGGAATAATTTAAAGATAATGAAGAAAATATAAAAAAATAATAAAAGGGCGGTATTTTCGAAGAGAAATTGTAAGTTTAGTGAGTACGTACGCATAGTAAGGGCCTGATCGAGTTCGAGTTCAAGCAACGGAAAATCGCGGAGGATCCTGCGTAAATAGGAGGATCTCAAGAAAAGATCTTTTGATGAAAAATCTCCGACTCTAGGAAAAAAAAAGCGGTCTTGTTAATTAAATGAATTTTTACACTTTCTCTTTCTTATTCGAATTATCGTACTTTGTACCTTCCACATTTTCACAGATTTTTACACAAATTTAATTTAACTATGCCTATAAAGTCGAAGAATGTTTGCTGATTCTTGTCCGCAATATTGCAAACAGTTTACAATTGTAATACATAGAAAACCGTGATATTTTTTTTTCCTTGAGTCGGGAAAGTTTACTGGAAACTCATTCTGCGAGTAGTAAGATTCTAGTCAATAAGTGTCGCATCCCATTTTTGCATGTATGCATAATTCCGGCAAATAGATGCGAATAAATAAATTTCGAAGATATAGAACTTATTAAATATTATCTTCATATAGATAAGAGCGATAAATAGAGCAGGAATTGAGTAGTGCATAATGACAAGCATACCGCGAGTATTTTAATACGCTAATCACGCGTCTGCCAAGAGGAGAAACGACTCGATCGTCCGCGATTTTGCCGACTAAAACAAAAGAAAAATTGTTAAAACTATAGAATATACGCGTGCGAGCAATTGTGCAGTATGAATGCCAAATCGAGCCACAAGCGAGCGAAGAAAGACACTTAATTATATTATCCAAGCAATTAATCCCTTACTGATATGATATATGAAGGTTGTTTGTAAATGTAGAATATTCTCTTTTTATCTCGTCAAACGTTAATGACTGATATTTTGACATTTGGCATTTTTGAATTGTTACGTCTGCGTCATAAAATAATTCTAATAATAAAGTTTGAAATAAAATTTAAATTTAAATGAAATGAAGTTAAATGCTTCACAATATCGAAAATAAAGATTTCATAATTATGCTATTGAAAAGTAATAAACCTTTTCTTGAAGATACTGTGAAGATAATGCGTCTATTTAAACCATTATCATATCGCGAGGGTTTAATTGCCTGAGATTTCAGCAAATGTGCCAAAAAGTTTGCGCTTAATCATATCCATCAACGACAACGGCGGCTTCAATCGATATTGTCATGTCGGAGAAGAAGAGAGACAGGAAGGTGAAAGGCAACAAAAGAATAACAAACTGAGAAGAATTTCCCGGAGCACATTTGAATCTTTTCTTCGCTATTCTTTTGTAACACGCACGGGAGCATGACAAGTCGCTTTAATCACTATGTCGTAGTGAGAGAAAGAGCGGAATAGTATTAAGAAAGGGACTAAGAGCGAAATGAGCGTGTTTGCGCTTCTCGTTTCCTTTCGGACGGGAGGAAGAGAGAGAATTCGTCGCAAATTCAGATCAACGAAGAATTCGTCGAAGGAATCGAAGCGCCAGGACTCGAAAGACGAGAAAGGACGACGGGGGTGGCTCGAGGATTTCGGGAAGCGACGGGGGAATAATATACTACAAGGAGACTTGACAGATAAAATAAGATGAGATATTTTTGTAAAGCTTTCGATGTTTACCGCAATCCCAGAAACGTTTCGAAGATCTCAGCTGACATATCCGACAATGCCTTATCGCTTTTAAAAATCGAAAACTATGAACGTTATGCGAGAGGGACAAAGAACCGGGAACGTGAGACACCTGGCACACAACCCCAATCCATTTCCCGCCTTCCGAGAGAAACAAATCGCAAGACATTCGGTAGAGCTTAAAAAAAATCGTAATAACGCAGTCTTAATAATCATGCAAATCTATTCATCTTTTTTTTTATTTGTAAACGAAAGTTGATAGAAGATTTTTAAAGATGTCGACGGATAATTAAAGCATGACGTAGAAAAAAAAAGATTGAAAAGACGTTAGTACCGAATTGAGTATTGATTAATTAATGGACGTTGTAATTCTTTATTTTCGGGCACGTGCGATATTTTCAATTTTCAAAATAATCCGCGAAAATGCACGAGTTTGGTCGCGCATTGATTAAGTTGGGCTCCAAATCGTGTCCCGAGTGAGCTCTTAATCTTCCTTAATCGATAATTTCCTTTAATGAGAGTGAATGACCTAATTTTTCAAATTTTTCTTCGATGATCACATTTTAAATGAAAAAGTACAATTAAATTTAGATTTAAAGTCGTGAGAGCTAGTTCCGAGAGAGAAGAGACGAGAAGATTTAGTAAAAAAAAATATATATATATATAACACGTTTGATAATCTTATTAGTTCCCGTCTCTTTTACGGAATAATCTTTTTTCGACCGGAACAGATCCTGATCCCGGCTTTAACGCGTAATCTCATATCCCTCGTACAAAGAATGTAAAAATCCAAGGTATCTCACGTGGCACGATGACGTTGCGTCGTTTGACGATTTAATAAAAATTTAATTAAGCAACAACAGAGAGCAACAACTAACGCAAAGTCTCGCGTAACTCCTAACTCCTATTTACTTATCAATTGGAAGAGAGTGAGAGAAAGAAAAGTAAGCAGATAAAAAAAAATTAAAGATAGGAATACGCTATTATCACGTCACACAAGCTCATTTTCTCTTACCATATTTTATTATTGGACCGACCCGTATCTGTTACACCGGTCTTTTGCAATTAACATATAAAAGCGAGGCAATTGATTAAATATATCTGTAATTATAATGTATCTGATTTTAAATTAATATGAGTGAAACTTAAATGGTACATTGTTTCGACACTGTAACTAGATAAATAATTTTCGTTTGAATAATAATAATTTATGTAATAGTTGACGAAAAGGTTGCAGATCAATAAAAAAAATTATCACTGAACAAAACAATGGAAATAAATCAAAAGGTATGTGGCTTCATTACTATCTGTACGACGCAACGTGACGTGATAAATGGCGCGTCCACCGTTAAAGATGATATTCAAAACAGTGTAATTATAATTGTAATTTACTATTTGTACATACGCAAGAGCTCGTTCATGCGCGTCTCGTAGATCATCTCTTTTGCAATCGAAACTTGTATATCTCTGACACACATGTACACACACATACACACACACACACATACACACATACACGATACACCCACATCCACATACAAGCACACGCGGACAGTCTAC
Source organism: Tetramorium simillimum (assembly GCA_011636635.1). Lineage (NCBI taxonomy): Eukaryota > Metazoa > Arthropoda > Insecta > Hymenoptera > Formicidae > Tetramorium > Tetramorium simillimum. Next base: position 44,476 of record VBVQ01000668.1, read on the forward strand.
AAGGCGCATGGATCAAAAAAGTCGAAATCAGCGCGCTAGATTGCGTTAATTGAGCAACAGTTATTTGTACGCCTCTAGGAAACAACGTTGTTGCGAAAAAAAAAAAGGGAATATAAGATAAATCGACTCACACGTACATGACCACGTAGAGCCACGTAAGAAGGCGATTGCGGAGACGTAGCTCACGGCACGGCATGGCACGTGCGAGCGCGCGCTGCCATTATCATTATTGTTCTTATCATTATTGGTGATTATTATTACTACGATGATGACGATTATTATTACTATAATTGAATAAAACGTTCACCACGGGGAATAGACTCGTCTCTCTTTCGTCCTAACCCGTTCCTCTCAAAACATTTTCTTTTAATTTAGACATTCTTGTTAGATGCAGATAACATTAGTGACTATTAAATATTTCATCTTTAAACAAAACTGAGACATAATAGATTAAATAATTACAAATTAATATTCAATTCATATTTTTTTAATTGTCAGTTACAAACATTAATAAATATTAACGGAATAAATAGATAAAATTAGAAATCTGTCCTAAATTCTGCCATAAATTATAAATCGGTTAATAGAATCGGTATAAATATAATTCAAAATAATATTACCCTCGTTTTTATAATAAATTGAGTACAATGTACACTGACATGAATCCAAAATATAAAAGTTTATACTTTTACATTTAGAAATGTTATATCTGAAATTCTAATGTAAATTATAAATCGTCTAATCTTCACAAATATAATTCGAAATAATACTCGATACGAATACGAATCAATTCTCACTCTAATATATTTCTCTCTAAGTATTTTTAAAACATGTATTAAATTAGGTCATAATTTTAACAAAAATATAAATATCTCATAATTTGTAAAATAATAGAAGTCACCAAATAAATTATTTTAATTCAAGGAAAATTTTAAGAAAAAAAGACGGTTGAGTAACAAAATCTTTTAACTAACTTTTAAGCTGCAAAGTCACGAGAAACGACGGTCGCGGGGACAAATTATTTATTTATAATTATTTAGAGACGAGCAACAAAATCGGCGATTGTTGATTCTTAAAGCAACAAATTTTGGTGTATTCACTTTTTCGATTTGAGCGCTCTATATATTTTTTTCTATTATGGGGGGGGGTCTAGCTTGGCAATAAGCTGGCTCCCCCTATTTCGATTTTTATTTCCTGCTAAACGGTTTGAGCAACAAAATTAGGGGTAGGGTAACTAATTAGCAACTAAATAGTACTAAATTTTTTGATAGGTGCGGATTTTTTGCGATGGTAGGGGGCTAACTTGATAGAGGTTTCTTCCGGCACTATTCGTACATAATTTTATTACTGTAAATAGATTTATTTCTTATTAAATAATTTAATTTTAAAATAACAATTTTCCGATTGTAATTGCTTTACTTTTATTAAAGTTGTTTCAAAATATCACTGCTATTTCTGACGTAACACATATTTTCAAATAATTTTATTGGTTTATTTGCTAAAAATCTTCGGTGCTACTTCCTCATTTTGTCTAAGAAAAAGCAAATAAAACGAAGTTCTGTTTTACATTGAAATTTTTTACGCGCTTCATAAGTTTCGTGAATGCGAAGCGTTTGCTTTGCCTTGCAGACAAGAGCTAAGCTTGTTTTCGTTTGCGTCATTCGCCCGGCGTGGGATTTATACGTAGTGTTTGACGTAAGAAAGAAGAAATGCAGGAAAGCTAAAACACTCCCGCGCTCTAGCTATATTTTGCATGCCATAAAACACCAACCAGTACCTATCGATCGTACTAAAATTGTATCAAGAGTCGTTTCGCCCGAATTACCTTGCCGACTTCTTCAACAAGTGGCGATGTCTTGCACAAGTAAGATAAAGCGGAACATTTATTTTCGGTTCGCGCTTTTATCGCGTGTCATTCAAGACTGCGATAAAGATTATAAAGAAGAAAGAAACATGGTCAAAGCGTGAAAATAATGATGAATAATATGATTGCATAGAAATTTTTCGTTATTTAAGTGTTCAATTATTTAATAATGATATTTGATATTGAAATAAAGATAATTATAATGGCTTTAAGTCTGCATATAAAAATGCAGAGCTATGATAAATAATATACTCATATTTATTAGCAATATATTTCTCGTCTTCAATACAATACATTCAAAGTACAATACATTGTTCGGAAAATAAATATTCGTTAATAATAAGAATTGGTTCTTTCACTGAAAATGATAAATTCGGGGCACGAATTGGATTACGGAAGAACTAAAAATAGAAGTTTATACAAATGAATCTCTCTCTTCGCAGTTTACGTGAACACGAGACGTAATTCTCAGCTGATCGATCAGGAGGGACTGTTCCGTTATAAAACGAATGTACAAGCGTACATAATCCTGTTAAGGATCGTACGAGGGTCGCGGATTATTGCGAATTTACGCGATTCATGTCCGTAAGGATATTTCTTGGAAAAAATTTGCTTTAATTATAAATTAAATATAATTTTAAATAAAATTAAAGTTAAATTAAAGGAAAATAAAATCGTAAAGTAATTAAAATCGCGCAGAAATAAGTTAAATTAATTTCTATATTTCGCATGATAGATTGAGAATTTTGTAAATAATTAAAAAATTTTTAATTTGTACAAAAAATGGATTACGTTTGACTGATAAAATCCTTTCGGGGTGGAACGGATGAAGGTGTCAATGCGATTCTTCAAGCGTGGAGCGAGAAATGAAACGAACGAGGGAATTAGAAATGCAATTTGACTATGCTTCCATTGAGTTTGTGGATTAAACGAGCCGTAACCGGTTGCACATGTCGATCTAATTTTCAACAACACGTGCAAGGGTTTCTTCGATCCGGGGGTCGATCGATTCGCACGTTATTTTGTGGTTTAGCGTCTATTAAAATAGCTAAAAAAATGCAGTTGTATAATTCATCATAAAACACAAATTATTAGACATTGTCGCTACTATAAAGGCCATTTTCAACAATCTAATGTAGATCTTATAAAATAGAATTCTATTTATAATTTTGTAATACTTATTTATTAATATACTTGTGAAAATAAAAATATTTTGAAAAATTGTATTGTACTTCTTTAAATGTTTCTCGTATTATATAGTTATAATTAAAATTCTATCTTAAATTCTGATACAAATTTTTCTTAAGAAATATGTAATTTAAAAGAAGCTTTTTTCGAAAGCAATTGTTTCGAAATTTAATTTTATGTTTATAATATTACATATCTGTGAATTATAAAATTTAATAAAAATATAATTATTTTATATTTATTCATATTTAATACGTTATTTATTTATTGCGTTTCTTTAAAACTTAAATAAGATTCTCTATATAAATAAACTTTTAATTTATTTAATATTAGATGTTTCTTTATATCTTCCGATTCCTTTGGGTATTTGCAGTACCTATATAAAACATTATTCATTTTAAACTGACGATCTATCGCTTATACTTAGGTTTCTTTTTCATTCTTGAAAGGATGACGAACGACCATAGCACGTGTTCGCTAGCGGCAGATGCAATTTCTCGCGTGTCACGATTCCTCGCCGAGGAAAATGATCTCAAGGTACTCCGGAGTACCTTTCTCGATTCAGGGACAATGGGGATCGATGAAAACCGGTGTACATTCGAAACGAGACGGACCTCAACGATTTCTGTCATACGGAGATAGATGCGCAGTCTACGCGTGCCGATCATCTACAATAGATCGATCACGATGGCCAAATCTCTGGATCGAACAAAAGAACTTGGCTTGCGGGATGGAGAAAGACACTAATCAATAGAAAGGAAAGAGTGACTAATCCCCCACCTTTTCTTTCGATGATTGTGGAATGGATTTAGGAATGTAAGGGATTCTCCATGAAATTGTCGCTGACAGCTGACATATAATAGATTCATAAAAGATAATAAACTTTTCTCGAACTTTAAGTAATCGAGTTAGAAACTTCCTGAATTAAATTAGATTTAGCTTCTTCCGCTTGACATTAATTTCAATTAAATTAATTTTAGACAAAGTAACTTATCATCATGAAAAAAGTATTGTTGTATGTGTCACAGTCTTTTATTTTTCGAGATAGAAACTCGAGGATAAACTCATTAATAATCAGAGACATGAATTTTTTTTTAAATTTTACGTGATACAGAACAACAAAATTCTTCAAATTATGATCAAATAATAGAGATTTGTAAACAGTAATAAAATATTACAATATAATTGTATCACTGCGCTTACAAATTTATATGTCATTTTTTTCTATTTCTCATTAATCCGTGACGCCTTATCCTCGCGAAAACTCGAAAATCTTCAGCTGCCGGCTTCAGCTGCTCGGATCAACGTCGACGAAGAAGAAAGAGAAACCGGCGTGGCGTCGGACGAGGAGGGACGAGCGGATCGAGCGAGGGGGCAGAGCGCGAAAACCGGCGCCCGTGGCACGGGGGTACGAATCTACGGCACGAGGGTACGCGGGGCCCTGCACGCGTGTAGTAGGGTAGCTTCCCCCCCCGAAACTACCACCGACCGCTTCCGGGCTGTTTGCTCGCTAGCTAGCTGGCTGGCTGGTCGTGGTCGGTCGCCGCTGGCGCGGAATTCACGGCTTAGACCGTCTATCAATGCCCGCGGAGTAGCAGCAGGCATCATCAGGCGGGTCGGCACCACACTCCAACGAATCGTCGACGCGAGCGGGTGTTCGCCGCGATTTACAAACTCCGTGCCGGTGGATATTAAAGCGGGGACCAGCAAACGTGCTGTCCAGTGCAGCGTTGAAAGGAATACTTCTCTAGTTACGAAACCTAATATACCGAGCAGTGCCAGGATAAGCCAATCTAATCATTTTTTAACAAGTGTAATGGACAGTGTTGAAGATAGATTTTCGAGTTATAATTATATTAATCAATATTGACATATTTTCTATCTATTAAATTAAATAATTGCAACGGAAACGACTTGTGTCATTCAAGCAATATTAAAGCAGTTTTATTTGTAAGTGGAACCATTATCATACTTTTCGAAGAGTATTAGAACTGTGTTGCGAGCTTTTTGTGTGCGCAAGGCTAAGTGTACTAACCAGTATTGTGTTAAAAAAATAATGTTATTTTTTAACATTTAAAATATAGTTCTCGGAGAATCGATTTAAAGACCTTTTAAATATTTGAAACTTACTCGGGATATTATTTCGCGTCTCGAGCGGAGTAACCTTTAAACCCAGAACTGTGGTTGCTATATATGCTATTAAAATTTCTAAAAATCAGAGCATATATTTTTGAATTATTGCCATTAAAAAAAGAAAAAGATTCGCTGACATTATGTCACATATATTTTCTAAAACGCGTTTCTTTCACCGAGTTTTAAATGAAATAAAGAATCTTGAATTAATAAAAGCATAATTGTTATTAAAAAAGATACCAGAAGAAATTAAAAAATCTCGACATTAACGGCGAATTATATTTGACTTTTAATTTCCCAATCCAGCACCTATATCCAGAAATAAATAATCAATACCGATACACATTTAACTTAATTAGAATGCAAATTCGAGTTGACTAACCAGCACGTAACGTATTTAAGCACAGTCAATTAAATAGCAAACTAACCCGATACCCATTGACCAGAATCAATCGAGCATGGCTGTGCATATAATAAATGTTAATCAGAATTAATCGATCGACGTACTTAGTACTGAACAAAATTAATTTATCAGCTTTTAATGCTTACTCAGCGAATGCATAAAAAATAATTGAGCATCCATTAATCAGTGCCGAGTAGATCTGTGAGTGGAATTAATCATCAGTCATCCGACACGTTAGGTAATTCTTTCATAGCGAATTGAGAGCGCGTTTCGTCATCCGCCAGTGCCGAAATACAAAATCGTTTATTCGTACTATTCTAAACCTCGTCCTTGAGGCGCCACGGGGAACGTGTTGCCTTCTGTTGTCTTCTTAGTGGCCGCGTCTGGACTTGGCCGTGGTCTATTGATCACAACGGGGCCACTTACTTTTACAACAAACATGCAATTGTGGAGGAAGAGTTAGGAGTTTCCGGCGTCCAAAAATAAAGAGGAGAACGATCGAAAAATTCGTCAGATCGAAGAAGAATATTGTTTCGAGAGGAATTTCGAGACGTACAACAAACAGGACGCCGATTTCTGGCTATTCGCAAGAATCGAGAGTAAGTTTTGATTTGTATCAGGTGCAAAACTTCGAAATTAAATTTTAAAACCAGTATAAAATTATATCAATATTATAATAAAATTTATAAAGTAATTAAACATTTTATTTGAAAAATGTCTTTATATTTATTCTTATATTAAAGATCTAATTTGTGAAATGTTTGTTATTAATATTGTCACACATTAGTAAAATATTTATTTACTTTTAATCATTAAGCGTTTAATATAATTCTACATCTGTC
>VBVQ01000669.1:0-50833 GCA_011636635.1 Tetramorium simillimum
AATTTAATGCTTATGCTTTAATTCTGGAGAAGGATTTCCTAATCTACAAAACCAATGAGAAGATTTTCTTTTACGAACATTATTGTGCTTAATCGGTCAAACAGACCTATGGCCAGCATCCCCTTAAGCTTTATTAATATAAAATGTGATAAAAAATTATATTACGTAGAATAAATGTATCACATATGTATCACATATGTATCACACGTGTATTAAGAATACATATACATATATGTGTGTGCAAAAATAATGTTTTTCATCGCAAGATAACCAATTTATTGCATATGAAATTAGAAATACTTAATGTAAAAAATCTTTGATTTTGAAAAAAATTATTAGTCGTACATAGATCTTATAGCATCTTCTTTCAAAAATTTGATTTCTTTTTTTATGTGGAAATATTTCATTCTAATATCATTCGTATACATTGCAAGCGTAAAGCAATTTATAGAAATTGTGTAAAAAATTAATCAATTTTTTCTATTTACCTATAATTATATCACGATTCTCCTCGTAATTATCTATAAGTATTAAATTATAGTGACTATCATTTTTTTTCATTTGACAGCACAATTAACACCGAGTAGCGGTATATGTCAATCCGTTCGACAGGAAAACCGCATGCACGAAAATTTCACTCGTATCGTACAAAAGAGGTTAATAGATATTTGACCTCGTGGTTTTGGCACGGCCAGCAGTAACCACCGTAGCCATCCGACTCTCCATTTGCCTCGTGAAAGAGCGATGCGTAAAGGGTCGGAAGATTGAGACTCACCGATTTGTGTCGTCAGCGCTCGATTTGCATTTACTTTGCGTTCTCAGGAAGCAAGAAAACGCAAATTCTTGTTTGATATCAGATCGAGAATCTTCAACATAATTAAAAATAATGCATAAAAAACGCAAGTTTATGCAAGCAAATAAATATATTTGTTTTAATCTAATATTTAAATTTTTCTCTTAATTCAAGAATGCGGTTACAAATTTTTCAACAAAAATTTTTTCACTACACATTCAATGCACATTTAATCTAATTTCCTCAAAAAATTTTGATTCTGTAAATATTTGTTTCCTACTTGAAATAGAGTGTAAAATGGCTTGTGAATTAGTTAGCATTATATAAAGAGGATTCATAGAGGATACGTGTAACTTATTGTTGTTTGGAGCGGTAAAGCGGTGTAACAAGGCCATGTCTACAAGGATATGTTTGGGCTTATACTTAGTGGTTAGAGAAGGGTCTGACCTGTGGTATTGGTCTTTCGAGTTTAGATCCAAACCCTGGGCTAGAGTGTTAAACGAAACGTGTCTAAATTCAGCAACTGAATCAGATTCTCCAATCGTGTGTTGGCGTAAACAATCGCTTTATTTGACACACGATATCCGAACGTGAGTATCGAGTGAGAGAAAAACGTGATTTACGAATTTCTAAAAAAAAAATACAAGAGTTGTGAAACAAAAAATATTTCGTTAATTATCTTTCTCGATGCATACAAAATGTCGGAATCGCAGGAAAGTTTTTCACTACACAAAGCGTGTCTATTAAAAAGTTTCGCAGCGACATTTACTACACTGGTTAACTTCCAGCTCTGACGAATGTAAACGCTAATTATTCAACTAAACTGGACGATGTTAACGAGCAGCCATAATTTCGGGAAAATTAGAGAGAGAGAGCGAGAGAGAGAGAGAGAGAGAGAGAGAGAGAGCGGGATTTTTTCGCTGTGAATGAAAATTAAAACGGAAGCAAAATAACGGCGACTAGGCGGGAAAAAAAGAGGCGTATGCAACCTGCCGGCACAGTCGTGTAAAATTGCCGGCAGTGTTTTCAGCCGGGGTTGTTCGTATCCCGGGTTCTCGATTTTTCCCGTCTTTTTCCTTGAGCGCGGGAGTGGCTAGAGGGAGACCTTTCCCCGGATGAGCCAGGTCAAGTTCACTCCAACGTCCGAGAACACTCTCGGGTGGCGAGCATTTTTCGCTGGGACTTTCTCTCCTTCTCGTTCTTCCTTTCTCTCTCTTTTTCTAAAAATCCCTAAAATAAAACTGTCGCCGGAAAAAAGTCCATTCTAAATTAAGAGTGAAAGAAGAAATTCAAATGACCTCAAAAAATCGAGTCGAGTGCTCGTTCGCGATCGTGCTGCACGGATAAAATATAAAAGAAGAAAATTTAATTTAATTCTAAAATCAGAACGTCGCGTCGCAATGCAGTACTCTCAGGTTCCATCCTCTTCTACTTTTGACAGTAACGTTCGTCGAATGTTGTACACATTGCGTAATTAAAGTGCAATTTGTCGATTGTTACGTATCGATCCGTCCTGGCAATATATTTCGCGAGAAGTTTCCTCCTCGCCGAGTCGTGAATGCTGAATAAGTGCCTTACTTGGTGAATATCTAACTTCGCTTCAGCTTCCCACTTTGCGCTTTGCACTTTACCTCCATCGCGTTATAAATAAAACTCGCAAAGAGAGACAAGATGCGAAGTGCTAGGGCGAAGAACAGCGACGCGCCTCCTCCGCGAGGTAGGTTGAAGTCCCTCTCGCGAAGCGGACATGCGTACGTTGAACCGTCTTTCGATCATGAATCATCCTCGGCATCGGTGTACTCGCGCGAATGAAAGTGTTCTCGCGGACGGGGATCGGCAAGGAAGGACCGGAGGATGAAGTAATCCCGCGAAGGGGAGAGCCTGCACTTGACATTCAATAGATTACGCGTACATTGGCGCGCGGCGACAACGAAATCGCATTTGCGCGATGACGAAGGCGACAAATCGAGAGCCGCGTAATGCCGGTCGAATCGCATTAAGGCGATAAGACGAGAGAGCGAGTGAGAGAGTCGGCCGTTTCCGAAGCACTTCACCGCCGAGTAACGAGAGGCGCTCCCGCGGGAGGACGGAAACGTGGATGCGATCTGACGTCGATAAAGTTCTCGTCCCCCCAGTTGTTTCGGTGGCCGGTGCTCGATACTGCGAGAAACGCCGCGAGACGTGCCGCCGCGCCGCGCCGGCGAGGACGGCGGAGGATGCGCGGCGGATGCGCATCAAGATCGATGCACACGACCGAAACACGCGTCGGTCACGCAAGTTGCGCGGCACACCCCTCGGCAACGGATGGCCCGGACCCGCGGACTGGAGCGGTAATACGATTACCGGTGCTCCTGGTCCCGCGTGATATTCGCCCCGGGAGGGTGGGCTATTGAGTTGTAAGTTTCGCTAAGAGCGATACGTTTTAGTCACGTGATTTCAGGCACAATGCGCCGGCATGAATCACTCGTAAAGGCACGCGGTGATTCTTTCACTCGCGCACCCGACACCGATCTTCACACCGCCCCGTACAAATTGGAGAGATGTATCAGCGAGGCACGAAACGCTTTCAAATAGAGCGTGCCGGTGCCGAGATATTTTAACGATACTTGATTATTTATAATTTTAACGCTAATTGGCTATTTCCGGTTTTTAAACGGAATTCAATGGCGAAGTTGAATTAAATATTATATCAATATTAATATTAAAGTGACACACTGAAATCAGAAAATCTTGTAGGATTAATCAAACATTCTGGTTATTATAATAGAACTCAATATTTTATAACTTCTGTGATAACCAGAATATTTGATCAATCCTACAAGATTTTTCCGATTCGTCCGTTTTTAACCAGAATTTTTTTTCAGTGCACCGACGCTATTTAAATCATATTTAAAATAACATCTATCTGAAGCTTTATCGATCTTGACCTTAACACTCAATTCTTACTTATTTTTAAGTTTATTCGTTTCGACCAATATATAGTTTTTCGTCCTTCAATTCAAATTTAAGCTATATCATGAATATATGTATATAAATATGAAAGTATCGTTATAATGCACTATTGCATTTTAAAATTCATACATGTGTCATGGTAAATCGCAATTGAATATCATTGCAGGAGATGTGAATCGAGACCGGCTGTCTAGACGTTATTAACTCACCGATATCGTTATCGAAACAGCTGTAACACGTTTCTTACGATTTACAATCCTAACGTTAGCTATCAAAGTACCACTCCCGTCTACAAGATAGTCCGATAATACCGTGATTGTATCTCTTTGTATCTTGACTGGCGAGTGTATCACTCTCTTGAATTCGCAAAGCATTATTATCCTTGATATTATGAAATTACGAAACATTATTCTGGTTAATCTCGCTCAATCTCGAACGAAAATAGTCATTTTGAAACGTTCGTTGAGAAAGTACTCGTGTAATGGATGAAAACGCGAAATATATTGATTACCTAGATCGATCTTGCGGCATGTTCTGAGAAATCCTTGTACACGCAATCGCAAATTATCGCCGCTTATATCAGAACATTGCGCATATAAATGATTCTTGATTTATACTTGATATTCGCCAAGTGCGATACTTTTAACATATGTATATTCAATTTTACAATTTGAACACATTGATATTTAAATAACACAAATTCCTGTATTACGGTTGTCAAAATGTAGGAATAAATAAATTTATTTTGATATATTACATCAGCGATAACATTTTAATAAAATAAAATAAATCATCAAGGAAAAATATGCATGTACGATTCTCTTGCGTAAACCAGGGCATGTTCTATTTGCATGAAATCGATTGCGCACTGCAAACATCTGTTGCGGGTACGATTTTTCCATTTTATGCCGAGCAATCCTGTACGTTACTTAACGTGAATTGCAAGCGTAGTTGTGAACTTGTGTCGCGGACTTTCAAAATACTTCGCATCGCGTTTGCAATGGGCCGCAAGGCTGGTGACGGGTCGTTTTCGAAATCGGCCTGACGTGATTTCCATGAATTTGATAAGCGATGCTAGCGTGACATATTTGCGCAACACGCGGCTTACAACGAAATCGCTGCTGATAAGCTTCATATGCTTTCCGAATAATTGTTGCATGACGGAAACAGACAGAGAAGATCGCGATAAAAGTCGCGAAAAGCGTGATACGTTCTGCATTGCATAAGACTATTTCTGGAATAGATTTCAGATAATGCAACAGCAATTAATTTGGTATTCCTTAAGTAGTTTGAATCTGATTCGCTTGGAAATGTAATCTAAACCCTGTTATCGAGACCTCACGGCAAGTTCAAGTCTCCCACGTCGGAAGTTCAAGTGTAATATACACAAGAGCCGTGTTATTAAACCGCGGGGAGTACAGCGAAGATGATTGCCCGCGAGCAAAGAAAAATGATAAAAAGAACATACAAAGTTGAGCATGTAGAGTACCCGAAGCATCCAGTTTATAAACCCCATGATGGTCTTGAGAATAAACGTGCGTCTACTGCGTACAAAAGATCGCGCCATAAGGCAAAAATATGAAAAGATGGAAAAGTAGCGAAATTTAAAATTTCTCCATATTGGACGGGAAGAGTTACACGCGATTCGTACGACATTTTCGAGTTATGACACGACGAATAAGAAGGTCTTTCTCGAAATAATATTTGTAATCGCGGTGCGTATATCGCTTTAGATTAACGTTAGTTGTTTACACCTAATTAAAGAGATAATCCACGTGTAAAGTATCTAACTTACAAGTCGGTAGGCAACCTAAGTAGACGAACAGTAACGAATTACTTCCGCCACTCATTAATCATCGGTTAAGTTGGTATAAAGTGGCAGTTTCTGTATTCCAAGCGTAGACTGGGGCGTAGACTCGAACTCGGTTCAGGTGCGCGCTTTAAACCCGCCTCACGCCGCCGCTGATGGACTCATTAGCAAGGGATTCTTCGTTTACTTCCACCCTATCGATTCACCGCTCTGCGAGGCGTCTCGCGGCGGCGCCTTCTTAATTGATTATAAAATTGCGACGCGGTCTCTCGTCATCGGGTGGATTATCCGCCGGGGATTAAATCGATGATTCATCGCGGGGTCCCGCCCTCATCCCGCGGCTTCCGTGGCCCCTTTGTTCCGACCAAGTCGATTTCCGCTGTCTATATATACCCCGGAAGAATCGAGTGAGCTTCTTCTAGGTCTCCCCCGTAGGCAGGCACGTAAAACGTCGATCCATTTTCCACGGCGAGAGCCCGCGCGACGACGAGACATTCCGGACCTTTTACCGCGACACTGCGTTCCACGGATATTCGCGTCGCGAAGACGCGAGCGCGCGTTTCGCGTTCCGCTTCGGATGCAGGCCGATGCACGGGGGGTAATTGTAGTTTTCTCTGTCGGGATGCACACAAGGGAAAGCGCGAAATGATGATTGATCGCACGCGCCTTGCATGCGGAAGGAAATTCCTGGTTATCTGAAAGCGAGTTTGCGTCGTTCACTTTCGACGGCCATTACGAAATAAATTATTCAAGAAAAAATGTAATCAATAGTCGCGAGTTTTGCGGGGACACGAAAAATCGAGTTGACTGTTTGCTCTTTTTCCGAGCTATTTTGATATAAATTGTTTGTGTTTTCGCAGCGTAAAATATTTACATTTATTTATTTTGTTGTGTTAATTTATAAACTCAATTACGTTATAATTAATTTAAAGCAGATAGTTTGGCTCTTATTTTTTGAATTATTACATATTCAATTAAACAGAATGGAGCAAACGATTAAATAAATTTCCTCTTTTTCTTCTTCATTCAAATTATTTTGATAAAAATTGCTTGGGTTCCCGTATACATTTATAATTCAATTATATAATAAACCAAAAGAGATGATTTTACTTTTAGTTTTTTTGAATAATAACATATTCGATTGAATAGGATAGAACGAACGTTCCATTAATCTTCCCTTTTCTCTTCTTTTCTCGAGATTCGAACGATTGAAACTTTATTAGGTACATTAGAGTTTCAGATTCTAATTTTCTCGAGTTCGAAGTTCCTGGCAATTGAAATGCAAACCGCAAGGAATCGTATTATGCGATATCAGCACGGGTCCCTTGAAAGAATCAGTTCTAAACACCATCAAATCTGCATTACCCTCATCAGAGCATAGAGAGGTGGATGGGAAATCGTCTCGTCGAATGCGTGGCTCGTTTTCCACAAAATTTCAAGTCTCAAGTTGAAGTTGGCGCGCGGGAAGGGTTAAACGTTTATCCCTCTTTTGTGACATGCCCTGTCTCTTCGCCACGCTCTGTCACCCGCGTGAATAAGCTAAGGTAGTAGAGGGATGGAATGACGAGATGGAGGAGTAGGAGGAAAAGTAGCGGAGGAGCAGCGAGAAGAGGAGGGGCGACCTCCTAGGATCTTGAACGTTACGAGAGGGAATTGCCGGAGCGTGAGGGGCTGTAAAGTGCGTGACACGCGTGACAAACGCACCCGGATTAAATGCCGACGCTCGAACTGCTTTTCCGTCTCTAAAGGATGCCTGGGAGTCATCACGCTCTATACAAATGATTCCTCGTCGACGAGGAGTTCGTGATTTAAAGATTGAAATATGGGTGCTTGTAAATTTAGCGTTAATCACTTCCATTTAGACATAAAGGCTTCAATCTAGATATGAAAGGTTCTCAAATATGAATTTGAAAAATTATATGCACGAAAAATCGAGTAAATTACCGAATAAATCATATAAACATACGTCATACTCGCATTATCTTATATAAGACTTATTTTTTATATTACAAGAGTTCTTGTGTAATTTCTTGTCGCTTATTTCCATAAATCGCATTCTTTGGTTTGATATGGTTTAATGTACACAAAACAAAGTGCTTTTGTATTATAGTTTTGTACTACGTGAAAACGCGAAACTTTCTTAAATGATAGGAAAGTCTGTCGAAAGCTCCTCTATGTTGTCTTTTCTGAACGGCACGTGGATTTTCTTTTCGTCGCCGACGTCTTTCATGAAATAATAAAATCCTCTCCTGTATCAAAGCCCAGAATCCTGAGGAAATGATATAAATCCACTGCCAGTACGTTTTTCGTTCCTTCGTAGCTCTACGTAATCTTGAAGACCTTTCCTTGCCTTTATTACGCACATGTTCTTAACGTGGGTAAGCTTTATCCTCGTCATCAAGAACAACCTTGATACTATATTCGGTTGCGGCTTATAAATCTTCATCAATAATAAAAGAAATACAGATAGTAGGTCTCTCATAACGAGCAATCGACAGTAAGAATAAAATAAAAGAAAACATAATCAAGTATTTTCGAAACATCACTAAAGTTTATTATGAAAGTATAAAGCTATTATATTTTACATCAAATTCTTGAATCATTCACATTTGCATTTCACATATAAATTCAATTGCAGCTTAATAGAATTTTATTACTGTCGTGTTGATACAAAGATAATTTGCGTTATTCAATCTCATTAATCAGCTTTCACAATAAATAATGTGTATAAGATTTACACGGAGCTGATAACAAAATCAAAACGAGCTAAATTGTAAGTCCGTGAAGTAGACGAGCATATCGAACTTTCTCTTTGTTTTTATGTTTTATTCTTTCATCTTAGAAGCGAATGAATATGGTCGCTGAGATTATTATTCAAGCAGAATTTCTTCTTTGCTTTTATGCACCATCCAGCGATATTTCGATAGAAAAATAAAAGGGAAATATCCAACGCTTCGATACCTCAAAACGGCGAAACTCGAGAGAACTGCCGAGAACAGAAAGATATGAGCCCTTTGGTGCACGAGCCCGTGTTCTTCTTTTTTGTTTTTTTTTTCCTCGCAAAGCAGTGGTCATATTGCCTGCATCCAACGTACTGTGATGATAATCCCAACATCGGTGTCCCATATTTTACAAAAGGCATTCGGTAAAGGTATATTAGAGCTTCCATTCTCTGTCGAGGTAATCAGCTCCATCGAATTTACGCTCTATTTCCTACGAAAGCATCTCGGCCATTATGAAGATAATAGATCCTTTACTGGCTTCAACGACTTTTAACAGTTTACCAATCATACCGATAAACCGGAAGAATGTGGCAACAATAGAGCTTTTCTCTCGCCGAGAAGATGATAGAACGTCTTTGATTACGAGGCTTTTCGATAATTCTCTTTGTTAAAACCAGTTGCAATTATTACATTCCATTAATTTTTATAATTGCGTTAGCCATATACGTAACATTATGACATTATTAATGACCGAGCAAACTGCGGAATGATAAAAAAAACTGCAAGCCAGAGAAAGAGACGGTAATAAAATAAATACAGTCTGTATGTACATGTTAATAGTTCATTTATAATTAATTGACAAAGAGAACCGATTCCTATCCTCGCAGATTATCACTCTTCATAAGACACAACGAAGATGTATTTTCCGAATCGTTAGTACATACCTCGCGTGACTGTGGAGATCAGACAAGACCCTTCAAGCCACAGTACTTTATCTTCGTTACGTCGCTACCGAAAGAATCTCCGACTTTAAGGCCACCTTCTATCATCCCCCGCCCCGTCTCGTAACTGTCTCACGTAATACGTAGTGCATATATTTAGAAAATATGTATCAGACAGAATGCATATATTTGTTGCACGTTGGCAAGATATTACGATAATTGCTTTTCTATTCATGATTATTATCGTTTGAGTTATTATTAGAACCCAATAAATTTCATTTTAAATTAAGATATTATATAAAAGTAAAGAAATCGTAATTTGGAGATTTCTAAATTTTGACACCTACTGATATTTCGATTATCTCCGCATTTTTTTAAAAAGTGCATTTTTTATATTTAATTAAATCAAAATTTCGCCGGTTGAAAAGTCAATGCGATTTATTTGCTCGTAAATATATCTGAATTTTTTTCATTTATAATTTCAAAGTACGCCACATAAATACTTATTATCAATGATAAAAACAAACATGCGTCACATAATTTAAATTAAAATTTCAAGCTTTCTATTTTTCCTTCATAGCCTGACACTTTTTATAATAACGTGGAAATGCGCCAGAAGAATATATACTAACCATAATTTTGCGGAAAGTTAATAAACGTACAAGCACATGGAGGAATATAAAAAGCATCACATATCTTCGCGCTACACCCGAGAGACATACACTTCATGCCCGGTTATAAAAGGCGAGAACCGTGGAAAAAAAAAAAGAACGAAGGCGAGGAGAGCGCACGGCTCCCCTCGCGTTGTGATGTAGTTTTCCCGAGGTTATAGGAGACATTGCCAAGGTCATTGCACGGATCACAGTCGCCCACGCCCGTCGCGCGGAATAATAGATCAAGCTGCAAGGAATCCTTCGAAGGATTTTCCGCCCGACCCTCCAACGAGCCGTCTTCTTCCGGCATCAGCGGTCCGTCCTATGAGTCAGCGTGTCACCATGGCTACAGGACATCCCTCGTCCCGCAACGACGGATATAGGTGCATGTACACAATTTTCACCCTCTCCCCTTTCTCTCGCGCTCCCTCGGCATGCCGCTTTCACCGTCGCCGCGGCCGGCTCTGACCCTTCGATACCTCGCGACAATCTCATAAATGCGAGATTAATTGCGAGCGTATTTAATTTTAACGTCCGCACGCGGAACAGCACGCTGGTCAGGTCCGCCGAGAATTGTCCGAAATAATTCTCTGTCCGACAGCGCGAATTGTCAATGCGCGTCGTAATTGCTTTCGCTTTCGTCCATTCTCGCCCAGCCAGGAGACGCGTGATCGATATTCAAATTGAAAAGAAAACGCGATTTGTCGTTTCGATTGATTGAAAGTAACTGACGTTACGGCGGAAACGGAACGCCTCGTCGAGATTACATTTGAAGTGCGACGTGACTGTAAGAGAATTATATATTGTCACATTTCGGTTATTGCGATGATTCGAAGTACTTCCGTCACACGAGGTTACGACGTGTATAAAGAACCGTTTTATTTCGACGGCACTCCGGTGTCGTTTATAAGTAACGTCTTAATAAATATAACATCGGGACACTGTCGTAACACCGATCTCGCCGCGCCAATCTCGTTCCGGCGAGAACTTATTGCCGCCGTATAACAAATCGAGCGTAGTATCGTGTTCGAGAATACATTCCCGCTTGATAGAGAAAGTGTCCGTTTCTCGTATCCTACGGCACGACTGGGAGGACCAAATGGAACGCAATAAAGTCATCGACCATTACGATACCCTCGCAGACATGCAGCCCGATGTCCTATCGTATTATCACAGACGGGTATGGCGTACATATAACGGGTATCAATTATTTGACGATTATCTGATATTTAACTATTCCTGTAATTTTGATAATGTTATTGTGGATAATGATAATGTTCTTACAAGCGTTCTTCCTTTTCCATCCCTCTCGGAATATTAAACGTATTTTAAAATAATAAAGGAAGCTTTAGCAAGAGCAAGCAAAAACAAACAAATTTGTTACGAATGAAAAAATGTCTCTCTCATTATATCGTGACTACAAGCAGTGCGCAACAAAGGGAATATTGCAAAGATTCTCAATTTATATAGCCAAGTTATTCTTAAGAATCGTTCGTGAAATGCATAAATTGTAGCTCGCCCCGCGAATAAAAGAGCAAAGATTTACGGGTAAAAATTTTTCCTTGTAATAACAAGAAGAGCCCCAGTGAGCAGCTTTTAGCGTGAACGATATTGCATTCTCGAACGCATGCATTTTGATGAGTGAAAGAATCTGCGTCACGCGGTAGAATATGTTATTAGAATCAATGCTGCACCCTAACGCGTAAAAAAAAAAGTTAATGCGAGGCGCCAGCTTAGTAGACCCTAATCTCTCAAGAAAATCGATCTGGAAGACTGAATTGCGAGTCCTCTCGACAAGTGACATGCATAAGATAGAAATCCTTCCTACAGAAAGGGATGTCTCAGGTGATGACGCGACAGCGAGAAAATTCATAGAAAAATCTTCGAAATTAAAGTTGTAATGAAAAAAGTTCTTTTTATAAAGAAATGTAAAAAGATCATCAATACGATTTAAATAAAAGCTCACTTATGAAAAGCAGATATAATATAAAATATCTAGTATTTTATTAATTTAAAAGTAAAGTTCCCGACAAATTTGATAAAATAATTAATTTAAATATCAAATATTCTTTTCTAATATCCACGATTAAAGATCCCATTAGTAATGAAAACAATTTTCGATCGTTAGTGCATTTGATGTGCAAAGTACATTCTGCATTATGAATGTATATCTTCTTTGCTCCTTCAAATCCTCCAACTAGATAGCTTAAGAGCCCTCGTCGGAGCTCTCCCTCAATATCGAATCATTATTATATGTTTATTTCGTCGTTTACTCACTTTCCTCCGGCATCATAAAAATAAATGTTCTTAGGTACCTTGCAAGAGGCAAGTCATTCCCCTAATCTCAAGAAAATCGGTTTCAACAAACAGATGACTTTCAGCTTCTCATAGCTTCTCAGGTTGCTATCGTTTGTTTCTTTCATTTATAACAAGCAAGTTGTTATTACATAATTAATCAAATAAGAAATATTATTGTAATACCACTTTGCGATCACAATTGTTATTAAAATATTAATTAAACATATTTTAAATATAAATATATGTATTTAAGAAAGAAAAAAATAACGGGAGATGTATTTTTATATTGCGTTATATCTAAGCTGCTATTAATAATATTACATTGTTATTAAAACGTACATTACTATTATGAACGATTAAAAAATCTATTCTTTTCATATCTTATTTATATATATATATTTTTTTTATAAATATTTCAATATATAATAAAATTATAAACATTTAAAAAATAAATAACGGATGTTTGATAAAAACTTCAGGCAGTAAAGTAAGAGACAAGAGTAATTAAGGATATAAATTATGCATGTACTAAAATTAAAATTGTTGCTCGAGAACTTCATCGCAAGTTCTTCTTTTACGTTTTATATATACTAGCTACTATAGTTCATTTTCACGATTTACGCGATATATATATATCTGTGACGTTAGCTCTAAAATCTAGAGACTATGTCGCATCGCTCGATAGCATTCGCCGACTCTGCTGGGAGTCGTTAGAATAAATGCGACTAGCTATTTCGCGAGGACCGTGCCGTTCCCTTAGGCGGAAGGAAATCGATTTCTTCGACGGTGAGAGAAAAGATGAGGGTGAGTAGGTACAGTGAATAGAGAGGGGTTCTGTACTTCGCGGATCACCGACCGGAAAGATGGGGCCTTTCCTATAGGGTGGATAAGATGCTCTTGCTAGACTTAGCCGCCTGTTACCGCGGAAACTATACGATCGTCGAAGGGTCCGCAGATCAACCGATCTTGCGCGCATTTTATTTCTCGCCCGCGTAATAGCGCATCTGCGCCGGTGATATTTTTCGCATCGCGGGACATCCCGATAATATTGGACGCCATATGAATACGGAAGTGATTCACGTTCTGCCGTATGTCCGGACGTAGAACAGAATAGCGGGCCCTATTCTTTCGTCTCTGTCTCTAGAAAATGCTAAATATTTGCAATTTGCCTTGGCCGTGGTACGCAAACTGTCTGCAATAACGGATTGCAATAACAGGAGTGCAAATTACCGGCGGAGAATAAATCTCAAGGGGAGAATTATGTTTAGATTGGAAGTAATATCAACGTCGTCATATCTACATCTTCCCATTTAGATATGTCTTGAATAAATATCTGATAAAAACAGATTGCATAACGCATTAACGAAGGGGAGGCTTGTGGGGAAAGGAACACTTGATATCTTCCTGAGATAATGAATCCAGTGCAATCTGCAGATACGCTTGATTTATGATTAAAGGTACAGCAGAAAAACAGAAAAATCATTATTTAGTACTCCTACTTTCATTACTAATTATTGTTAGTATTATGGCTGTACTTTTTTGTCTCTTGGCAATAGCTCGATAATTCATGCCGTGTTTTAAACGCATCTCAGTTCGCGTTATTGTCTTACATAATAAAACGTATTCTCCACAGCAATAATCTGTTATGTAACTTCATATCCCAGTGATTTGGCGAAACAATAATTGGAAATACTCTTTTTTCTTTTCTTCTCGATCAGAGGTAGTATTAGCTTACGAATAAGGCGTATTATTACTGAAGAGAGCAGTCTTCACAATTCAATAATCCGCCTCAGGCGCACCGTCTTACGTTAGATTAAGGGAGCAAATGTTTCGCGACTGCTGCTGCCATATTGCTACTCTGTGAGCATTAGGTCTGCTTGTCTTACACTCCCAAGGGAGTAACGGGAGTCTTGGATAATGTAGCACGGCATACGACCTTTCCGCCATTTTTACAGATTCCTAACTTGAAAGAAAATGTTTGCCGAAAAAAAAGGGACTGAAGTCTCTTTTTAACACACTAGAGAATCATGAATTATTTCGGTTGTAAGATAAAGTTCTCGTATCATTTTATAGGAGCAGAAATGAATAAATAAATCTACACGATTTAGTAAAAAAAAAGGATCAATGATAACATTAATCATAGAAAATATACAAACAGTCTGTTATTGGGATTTGATTTTACAAAGAATGTAAAACTCATGTATTCAAAAAATCTTCATTAATAAAATGACTATCTTAATTATTTTTATTATATGAATATTTAAGAACGAAAAAGGATATATTGCATGATACGTATGTATTGCTTTTACATAGTTTTAAACTATTTGTTGTACTTTCATCGTTATCTTAAGAGGAAGCAGCATGTAATCTAGGCACGTACGCCGTACGCATTAAGAAATATGTAATTGCGTCTTTCGAGGTAGTTGGAAGCACTAAGAGGTTTCCTGCTTACGTGCTTATGTACTTTCATCGGGTCGCGAGCTTAATAGACAAAGTTTGGCCGCTCCTTCTTGCTATATTTCTCACGGAGCTTAATGATGAAAAATTGCAGTCAAGAACAAACGCGGTGACAATGCTAGAAAATATATTTCCGTATAAACCGTTATATTAATTTGAAAAGGACGTATCTTAAAATTCGTATTGTGTTTATGTGAATAAATTTGCAAATGATTACTTGATCCTCAAAAGGAAACTAGGACAATTACGATGCTATGTTATTCAAAGGTCCTTTAATAATTTGTATTTCATTAAAATTTTTAATAAAGCAAACTCTTCAGCTAAAAAGGCTTTAATGAGCTTTTGTAGAAAGAGAAGGTAACTGTTCATCTTCGTAAAAACAACAACGTTTCGATAGGGAACGCAATTATCTAACCCCGGCCGGGGAAGGAATCAACGAATACAACTACCACGAGGGAAAAGAAATGGACGAGTAGGGGGAGAGTAAAACGGATTTGGTCGAAATTAGAACCTCAGAGCCCATTTCAGCTGTGTCGGCAGGTTATGTGCGTGATTCGAAGAAGGAAATCACCCGGATAACTTCAACAACAACG
Organism: Tetramorium simillimum; assembly: GCA_011636635.1. Classification (NCBI taxonomy): domain Eukaryota; kingdom Metazoa; phylum Arthropoda; class Insecta; order Hymenoptera; family Formicidae; genus Tetramorium; species Tetramorium simillimum. Next base: position 15,221 of record VBVQ01000669.1, read on the forward strand.
GACACGCGCTAACTCGTTCGATTGCTGGAAATGGTATAACTTTTTCTATCGGGAAAACTGAACCATTTGTTGAAATTTATGGGAGGTCCGGATCTATATACTGCGAGATTGAAATACGGTGTAAAAAGCTGCATAAAAACGTACGGAAAATTTTATAGCAACGTATATAATGGTTATCTAACTTAGAAAAAAAAAGCGACGCAAGTATATTTTAGCAGCACGTAGAGTCTAAAAATGTTATCACGGGGGATATCATGAAAAAGTATTACAGGGATATTCTCACTATATAAAATATATTTTTAGTACCTTCTATAAAAGGACAAAAAATTGTGCTATTTATTCGAATGTTACATATATAAATGTTACATATATGTTACAGTTATATTCGAAATCAATCTTGGCTAAAATTTCATGGAGATTCTAACTGTAGGTACAGTATTAAACAGACCTAATTGTCAAGAGTTAACAGGATTTAATTATCAAGATATATTTTTAATATTTAAAATAAAGAAATTGGAATAAATAGTGCGTGTAAAATTTTCATCAAACAGAAAATTTTTCAAGTTGGAAGACACGTTGTGCAGATGATGAGGCGAAAAGAGACGCTTAGAAATAGATGATCGATAAGTGAAGAGGATGTTTTCCCACCGCGGAAAAAGAACGGAACATCTTGAGATTAATTGAGTTTTCGCGCAGAATAAAAAGCAGTCGCGGATGATGGTGCAGTATCGAGAATAGCAGCGCGCATTAGTATATTAGCGGAGGGAAAGCGATAGAAAAAGGGGAAACGGAGAGCGAGGCGATTGAAGCCCAGAGGATCGGACTCGCTCGCGGAGTAGATTAAAAGTTCGCCGAGGAATTTCCCTGGATAAGGGAGGCAATTCAGCACGATCGCGCGCGATCGTGATATCGATTCGACAACGGATCGAGACGGACGGGGTGAGAAAGGTATGCAATTCGAGCGTGTCTCTGCAACTCGACTGTTCCTCGCCGGGTCTGATTCGAGAACTTCCCTTCGTATTTTCCTACGAACGGCGATGCTCGAGTTACGAACGATTGCGTCGATAAATAGCTGAGCTAGGCTACGAGTTAACTCGGTTCCGTCTGTCTCTGCATTTTCCCCCCCAAGCCTCTCCGTGCGGAAGCTCGCACACGAGCCCGAGGCCGCGTGTTTGCAGCGCGGCTCGGATTACAGTTGCACAACGCATCTATCCTTTGCAATTTTCATTGCTTACGGGAGAGCAGCGCGTATTATCGCGCAGATACTGCCGCCCGCAGGAATACAGACGGAGACTGTAACGGGGGACTCTCGGGACAGCATGCGGAACGCGGACGGACAGGGAGCCGTCTAATTGTTTGGCTAATGGACTTACCGAATGGTAAACTGTCTTTGTACGAGGACTGAACGCCGAATGGATCTGAAACAGAGAATGAAGTTTTTATTAGATTGGAAGGGAGCACGCCCGGCTATTTCGTGGACTTGAGGGACAGTCGAAAATGTTCGGTTCTCCGAAGGGAGCAATTTCACAAATGACCTTTCGGAGCAAAATTACATTATCATCAAGAATTAAAAACTGATAATTCGGATATATTCTTTCCCAATTTTAATAGAATATCACTCGCACGTTAACGCTACTGCAAGAAACGTTTGCAAAATCGAATGTGAGTATATTCGTAAATGCATGGAGAAAACGGTGCTATAGTTATATCAAAACCCAAGGCACCACGGGAAGTTGATTGCTACGTCATGTTAGGCATGATACACCAGCACATCACTCGCAATCAGTTTAAAGTACCTTGTTCCGCGGTCTCAGAACTTGCAAACTCACGAATAGAGTCGATATATGCGCGCAGCATTTGTGAAATGAAGGCGGGAAAATTGAGCAAGACAACTCCGACTCGCGGTTGGAGTTATTGATCTTATAATAAGTTAAATATGAAATGAAAGTCTCCTGCCGATCTATCTTTATATGACAGGGAGAGGAAATATAATGAGAAAATTACTTAGGAAATAAGTCTTTAATCTTATTCGGATACTCTCTTCTCTTACTCTTCGAAAAATCAAATTCCATTAATTAATAGCAATATTATATATAGCTTCAAATTTTATTGAATCAATATAACAATGTGTAAAATAGATAGAGAGATTTATTTTCGATTTAATTCGACTTAAAGATTATTATTGTATGATGTCATATTAAATATTGCTAAAAATATTATATATAGGTATATGCATATAAAAACAAGATAAAATCACAACTTTTTAATTACATAATTTTATTACACGAAACTACGATAATTTGTGAGGAATTTCTAGAAAATCTATTTTTTTTATATTATAAATTGTAAAAATAATTTATTATATATGTATTATTTTTATAAAACTCTGATAATAAATTTTAAGAGTAATTTAATCTGAGTAACAATATTGTTTTAACTAAGAAACGTTTGAAAACTTCTAACTAGATCTTCGTACCGACAATTATCTTATGTTACACGCAAACTAGTCTCCACGCCCTCCTAAATTTATCGATCTGGCCCTGTCTCACGACGCAAATACCCGAGAACATTAATTAACCGCCGCGGCGGGCACATCGATCGAGGAAGTCGCTTCTTATCGAGGTTGAAGTTCATGCGGCATCGCGATTATTAGCGGCTGGCCGGCTACACTGTCAGCGTTAATCAATTAGCGGCGCATCTAGCCTCGTGATTCGTGGATCTTGTACGTGCGGATATTGCGAGATAATTGTATATTGATTGCACAAAATATTCCAGAGAACATAATATATATTCTAATATAACTAAATATTTTGTCACAGAAATTACAATAGAAGCATTGTCTTTTAAAGTTTTAATTTCGAAAAATATACTTCTCTGATACATACGCTTGAAAATTTCATATAAAATGTATGCAATGCTTATATTTTATATCAGATTTTGTTCTCTTATATTTTTTAACTCTTCTGTTATCAATTTTTGTCTAGATTGCATACTATATTATCTATATACTTCTCTGACACAATTAGCCAAATTTCCCAATTATGAGAATCAAATTCAGAAGCTGTGGTTTCAGCCACATTGTTAGAATTCAAAGGGAAACAGAGAGAAAGAGATAGGAATGAGAGTGTAGGAATAAGGCATGTAGTCGCGTCGCCGAATTATCCACACGGGCGCATTTCCAAAGTTCTCATTCTGTAATGACAAAGTAGACGACGACCAAGCTCCCGTTCGGCTAGAGTGCCCCTCGAAGCGTACGTTAACGCGCATCTAATTGTGGCATTATATTTCTATGAACGAGAAGACGCGTCTTTGTATTGTATTTCTCTATGACGCGCTGAAACGACGTTTCCCCTTATCACTTGGATAACTCGCGAAAATGTCCGTTTTCCGAGAAAGAAATCATTAATCTTGTCTATTTGAATCTTAAAGAGGACATTTATGTGTCTTTGTGAAAGCGTTCGCATATACAAGCATTACGTGCTGAATAGTCGAAACTTCCGATGCGCGCAAATCTTATTGATGCTGAAAAAAAAATATATATATGAATATACCTTGAAGGAAACGCTTCAATTGAATGCAGAAAAATCGGAGAAGAATTTCTCTTTTTTCGCGTCTCTTCCGTCAAATCTCACGACGCAACATACACGCTTTTCACGATGCTGATATTACAACCAGTAAGATTACTCTCGCGGGAAACATCATGATGGATGATATCCCGAAGGAAACATCGGAGATTATCCATTAATTACCGTTTCGCTATATTAGTTACTGCATATTTATTGGACGACGCGAACTTTCTGTCAAGCGCGAAAACGATTCGGACTATAATTACATTGATGGATCGTAGCAATTTATATAAAACGTACAATTATGTTTATCACGATATAAAAGACTGTTTAAGTAAAGAAAAAACTTCTTTTTACCCTTCTCCTATAATCTCTTCTCTTATATCCTTCTCTTACAATATTGTAAGATATGATATAAAATCATACGTTCCCAAAGTGTATTAAGATTTCTATTTTTAATCGAAATCTTAATTTATACAAACGCAATTAATTTCCTAGTAAACTTACTAAAATGTTGAAGTTAAATTCTAAATTTATATCCAAAGTAGAACAGTTTTGTATTAAATTCTAATTCAACGAAGTTACGTAAATATAGTTGGAAAATTCCACCTGCCCGCGTGCTTTTGCGATAGATATCAATTATTCGCATCGAATTTAATTTGTTGTTGTCGTGAAACGTGGTCCCCTCGATTCGTAACAGGTAACGCCTGTACCAGTGTCAAGTATCGATAATATCGAGGATTTTTCGTGCATTGAGCGGTATCGGTCGCTCTTGTGCGGCACATTCGATGTCGTACAAATAAAAATATCAATATCCTATTAAATTCCGCGCATCCCCAGTTGCAATCTCGTTGATTGTATACCGGCGCACGTGTGTCGGCGGACAGCACACGTGGATCGCTCGAGCGGGTTTGACACGTTCGCGGGTCGAGCGAATCTCGTCAAGCTGCCGTTGCGTTCGCATTGCTATTTGCGTTTCGCTGAGGGCACACACGCCGTACATCGTTAATTCCCGTACGTTCGTGCCTCCATTTTCGCCTCGTGTTTGGTTGGCCGCTCGCGTACATCCCAGAATAGCCCGATACGCGGCGACCGTAAATTCGCACCGAATTATACTGACGCGTAATTTGCGAATTCGTGAAACCGCGACGGCGCCGGCGACGCGTGAGATTAGCGTCGAAGGACACGCGTATCGAGTATCCCGAAATATGAAGTTCACGCGTTAGATCGACTGATCTGACTCGGTTCATGCACACATGCCAAACCGCGAATACCAATTCGAGCTACGAGTTTCGGTTTCAGTACGACTTCCACTTATCGTGTTTGTTGCATCGAGACACTTATTACAGGAATTACACTGGATTGAATCTTTTTATAAAATTAAAAAACTCGCGCATTCCACATTTAACGTTAAATTAACTTGTAGTAATTACACTGGTATACTCTTCTCGTTTCGAATAAAGTTTTACGCGGACAGTTTTCTTTTTCTTCCGGCAAAAGTCTACTGGGATAAGTTTCCATGTTCTCCAAGTAGTTGTTTTGATATTTATACTAGATAAAAATCACCGAAGCAGCCGCGACGTATTGTATTGGTAAGTGTGCCACGTATATCCGAAGAAACGTCGGAGACGTTACATAAACCGCTTTCCCGCCGACGTAGGTAATTCGCGAGGACGACAAGAGGCGGCGAGACGATTTTTCATCTCAGTCACGTTTGCGGGAGTCTGGAGCTTTCGGGGGAAAAAAGAAGCTCGTGTCTCCGTCATCCGCTTCGCGCGTTCACACGTACACGCGCGAGTGAGCGTTTCGCGCGCTCTTTTTCCTTCCGACTTCAAACTGTAGGTGTAAAAGCGACGTTCTTTCATGGCTGCAAGCACGCCGGACTCTTTTTCGTTACTTTATGTGCCACGCCGACTGCGTTCTCGTCAATTGCGAGAGACAACAAAGGAACAAGCCGGTACCAAGGCGTATTGAAACGAAAATTGCCTCGCCGGTTTCTTCCAAACTATTAGTTTTCGCGATGAGAGGTATAAGTTTATTACGGAGCTCCAAAGTGTGTAAGAATTTGAAGTGGTGGATATGCAAAAAGTTCCGAAAAGTCATATCTCGAAAATTGAAAACTTACAACAAAACAATGTTAAATTCCGACAGTTAATTATAATATAATTCCGAAGTTGAAAATATAAATTATATATTTGTTGAAAAATTGTCATATTCTTCAAATTTCAGAATTATGATTTTTTCGGAACATATATACTGTTACATTATACTATTTTTCCAATTTCGGCACACATTTTTTTCGAGCCACATTTTTCGCGTGCCTCTTTAAAGAATTTTATAAATATATATTTACCCCGCCTGCAGGCGCATATGCAGAGCAGGGAGTATCGATTATCGAGGCAATCATGAAATGATGTGGAAGATAATTAGCCGCAATCTGTAGACACACAGTCTGCATACAGATTGTCACTGCTCCCGTATATAATAAAGCAGGCATGTAGAGAGAGAAACTATCCAAGTGCAGTGGAAACGCACGTCAACTCTCGCGGCTTCATCGTGGCGGTCCGCACTCGCGTCCGACTCGAAACGAGTTACCACAGGAAAACTCGACCGCGACTCGTCGAGCTTTCGTTCGGGAAACGCGAATTGGAAGCCGTGTGTCGGCGATAGCTTTCGATCGCCGGTGCATTCAGTGCCGCCGATCTATTTTCGATTAATCGAACGGTAGCACGCGCGCGTCCTCCGGTTTCTGCCAACGGGAGAGCTCCCGGTAATGGAATTGTCAAGTAAACGCGCACAGCGAGACTGACTCTCCAGAAAGCGAGACATATCCGGGGAAAAATGTACTTGGAGCGGTAGGGAGGCAATATCGACGAACCGACGTGCGCCAGTTTCCATTTGACAGACGAAATATGAATGAAAATAGCGCAATGTCCTTTATAATGTCTGGCTTGTTGCGCGTGCTTTTCAACATGCAATTCCTTCTCTATTCCTTTATTTGTGTCGCATGATTTTTAACTCCTTTTTCCAATAATTATATTTTTTTACTGGCAAAGTCATGCGGTATCGAGAATCGAGAGAAAAAGCTTCCTAGCTGGAATGAAACACCGCGACTAGAATTAATTAAGATAAAAGAGAATACAATATACACTCGCGTGTTCGCATTTATGTAAGTAACATAAAAATTCAATAGTAATCGAATCGGTAGAATAGATCCGCAACTTCTACGCCGAATAACTTGCTGAAACTTTTAATGTTCAAAGTTTTTAACATGGAAATGATATCTTCCGACACCATATTCACAAACAATAGTGTACAATATTATGTTATTACAAATTGAGGCGGAAAATTTCCATGCCTATTATATTGCACAATATATAAATTAAATTATTCATATGATAGTTATATGCTATATGTATATATTAAAAAAATAGAAATTTAACTAAGTTCTGATTAGTTAAAATTAATTTAAAATAAACTAATAACTAATAAGAAATATTTTTCGAGTTAATTATTTAATATCAATAAACCTGTGACGTATATTTTGACGTACATTTTATTTCCTCTAGAAAAATTTTCCAAGACATTTCCAAGAATTTTTTTCTTCAAAAAAAGTTAATTACATTTGCAAAATCTTATATGTTATTGCGTTTCTCATATTTAATTTTCATATTTAATTAAATATAAACTCCAAACGTATTCCGCGTGAGATTTAAATGCCGCCAGCTAAAGATTAATTTCATTATAATTAATATTGCAATTATATTATGTTAATCACACCGCGGTCAGGTCGAAAATGAGTTGACTAGATGTTATTGTTGATATTATGAGTATAACGCAATTTCGTTTATGCATTTGTGTAAGTTAGGTACGGTCTGTTACACATCGTTATGCAATATTGAGTAACCTGATTCACCTATGCTCCAGCAAGTTTCAATCATAATTATATTTTCGCAAATTTAATATCGGGATGTCAAAAACGTGCAAATGTTAACTTCAATTTCCTATTTGTATTTCCGTTAGTCTATTACTAATGTACCTAATGCATCTTTCATTAGATGCTAATTCAAGTCCTTTTACGTGTGACATTGACTTCTTTGAATATTTCAAAAGTTCCTACACGCCTCTACATACATTTATCAAGTGCAGGCTTTTTCGATATTCTAGGAATAGTGGATGCACGAAGAGATTGTTTCTTCTTACAAGTGCTACGTGGGATTTTCGTACAGTCAATCGAGTTGCGATAGCGAACGATATCGAATTGTATATTGAATCGCATATCTCTTGATGCCACGTGATACGCTTGTTCCGCTAACAATAAGTACGTTGAGCGAATTTCGGAAAAGCTCTTTGAGTAAAAGAATAAATATACATATCTTTTACAAACACCTATGTACATAAATATGCAAATACAACCGACACATTTCGAAAAATGTGTATGTACATGTGCACATGTGTACAGAAAATGCGGAAGGCTGTCTTTTTAGCATGGTTACGGTTTCGAAATGTGTCGATCGCATTTGCCCGTTTTTACACATCGACAAAAGTGATTTGTTTTATCGGTTTTATAACGTGTCGTGCAGCGTCCATTATTCTGTTATTCGTATGTACATTTTGAAACATGCAGGTATATTCCGTGTTATCGATGTCACGTATCGTGGAGCACACATTCGATATTTGGCACATTGTTGAATATGTATGTAAATCTAAACGGAAGGCGTCTGTTAATAAACAATCAACACGATCAACACGAAAATACAAAAGAAATTTATGCGATAAGCACGTCATAAAGAAGCCATAAAAATTATGTATAAAAATCCCACCAAAAAATACATTTATTAATTTAAAGAATGACAAGCCTAGGAAACAATTTTACATCGCTCGATCGTTCTAAAAATAAATACCCGCAGCGGCAAAAAATGGAAGCGGTAACGAGTCAGTTACCAAATATTGATCAGCACGTCAACGGCCATTGGCCTCTCCATCTAAACCGTGTTTAACAAGCACTCCTTTATTTACATTTCTAATGCGAACTGTTGTTCAAACATCTGCCACGATCGAGGCGCATTTTATTCGCAGGCTAAAGCGACATTTCGCTACCTTGTAAGGGGAAGTGCGGAATTGATTTTCTGGAAATGCAAAGTAGGAGCATTACGGAGCTCTTCCTGGTACCGGCGCGAGGCTTCGTAGAACTTGTTCTACTTTTCGTATCGATCGCCGTGGTTGAGCGGCTAAACAATGAAACTCGCGAACGGCGGTATCTACTACGGACGGTTGCAACCTGTTTTCCATAGGAACATCGATTTTCCATCGAATTGACTGGGATAATGAGCGAGCGAGCGAGGCTGCGCAACGCAAACCCGTCACACGAAGTTTCGCGCTGTTGGCCGAGAGAATATTTTTATTCGTAAAAGCGGTAGCGTAATCACACTTTTCGCGCGTGAAGTGCGGGAGAGACGTAAACGCGGCGAGCGCGCGTTTCGCAACGATTCACACCGTCGAGCGTGCACAAACGAATTTAGACGACTTGTCTGCAACGACGCGCGTTGCAGGCGCACTTTCAGCATTGTAACGCAGCGGCAGAGCCGCTGGATGTCAGACTTTCGCAATGTCATCTTGACTATGCGCGGCGCTCGCCTCGCCGAAGGAAAAAGTTTCGTCGCTCATCGCGTAATGGGAACGGAACGCGGAATTTTATGATTGACTGACAGCGCTGCGAATGTGCATTTTCGTACGCGCCGCTACAAAACAGATTTCGTCTTCGCGCTGCGAAGCTGATGACTTATTGGCAGGCACGTCGGGAACTGTTATTTCTGTCGATACGCGTGTACCGGGGATGTTTCTGATCAGCAGTGATTTTCTTCGGCTATAAATAAATGAATCCCATTGAGGAAATGCAATTTTAGAAGATGCCGCGCGAGACCGATGTGAATAAACAGTTTTCGAAGGAATAAAAAGACGTATTTATTAACCGAGAAACTGAGAAGATGTGGCGGCTGGAATGCGCGGCTCGCACAGTATAATCGTCGCCGTGATAAACTTCGCGGTGGTTGTGTTTCAATGTTGCTGGCGCCGCGGTCTCACGCGGCTTTGCACCTGCGGAACCGATACCTTTACTACATCGTAATTACTCGCGCGTGTAATAAGCAAGTAGAGGAGGACTCGTTCGGCGCGACGACCAGTTCTTACATATACGACCGGGGATTATATTTAGAGCGACAGGTTCAACGGAGCTCGCTGGTGTGCCTTAGCGAAACCAGTACGTCGGTTTCGTCACGTCAACACCCCGTGAGCGATCTTCGTTTAGTCTGTTTTTCCAGAGAGCACGCACGCTTCGTGTGGTTAATAATTCTGAGGAAAGCAATGATCGCTGATGTAGGCGGGTTAAAGACCCCTCATTCAGACGCGTTCGTGCGTTCGTCAATACGGAGAAATGTCACTGTCGATGCGAGCATGAACGCTAACGAGACTCAACACGATGCGAGAAAATTCGCAGATACGCAATATGAAATAGACACGTTTGAAGTTCCAAGGAATTGAGAGCTAATAGCAAACAAATTGCAAAGTCGTATTCAGTTAAATTCAAGCGAATTTTCATTAATTAAGTCATTATTTAGATTCAATTAGAAAAATATAATGTTGAAGAAAAGTATAATGTTGAAAATTGGAAATTTTTTTTGCGGGAAATACTTTCGCTAAGAAAAAATCGATATCAAATCTATTCGAGAATCCATTATTAAATTAAATTAATATTGAATTTGTCTTTCTACAAATATGCGAACATTCGAAAAAGAGAACACCACGTGACAACAAAATTAATTAAACTAAACTTCCTTAAATTCAGAATTTTTCTAAAATTTTTTCGATAAAGCTCATATTTCTAATATTATTTTATTATATTATGATAAAACAGTATAAATGATTCCTAAAATAATTATAAAATTATTCTTCTTTTCCATAAAAAGATCACCTTTGATATGCAGTGTATTATATAAAATAATGTTGCTGCAAAAAGGCAAGCAACAATATTTTTTCGCAATAATATAATGGATTTTCATCTTTTAATAAAAGCGAGAGTGAACACAAGATTATCGTAAAGCGATACAACGAGAGACTCTGAAATAATGTCGGCTAACCGAAAATCATTTCGCGCACGTGTTTCCGCGGCATTGCAACGTGAAACGGAGCCGTTGGAATGCCTGTTTCCTGCTCCGCCCTGCGATGCCGATCGATGCGAGAATGCCGTGAAGCGTAGGAGAGACCGTGGATACGCTAGTGAAAAAAGGAGTGGGATGAGTATCTTCCGCATCGGCTAAATATGGAAATGCGCTCCATTTTTAAACGCGCATGCTATTCCGAGGGACATTGATTTCCTCGATGTATCAATTATCCGGGAGAACGAGAATTTACTCTTCAATTCGCATGTAATTCGGAATCCGGAGCTATTAAAGTCGTGCCATTCGTAACAGCCATTTCTTTCGACTTCTAGTGCTTCGCGAAAGCAATTCTTGTATGTCACGTTTTGTATATTGCTATAAGAAAAAAAATTTATGTATAGACATAAGGACGAAAGAACGGCAAAGTTTTGTGTCAGCTGGGAGGGTGCCGCGGTGAGTCATCCCTTAAACTTCCCCCAATTCCGTCCTGCGGGCGTTTCTAGGGATAGATTCGATATACGCCGCCGTATCTTCCCGGCCGCTACAAGCCCCAAGTGCTTCGGGTCTCGTATATAATCGCGGGTCGCGATGTTATTTCGACGCTACGTGGAGAGTGGAAAGATGTGTTATCGAGGATATTCGGTGATTACGAAGCAGGATCGATCGCGCGCGCACAATGCATTTTTCACGCACCGTTGAATTATATGCGGCTGTTCATAACTTCACCAGCATAAAAATGCGGGAGCATTCGGAATAAAAAAAAAATTTCGGTCATTTTTTTTTAACAACGCGCATCGTTAAAGCTTAATTACGACGTTACACTAGAAATTTCGTCCCCTGCAGTGCAGTCGGCAATAAAAGCGCACATAACGCGGATTATGTCTTCTCCTGATTTAAAACAGTTGCGTTGTCCGCATCAACTTGCAGAAATTAAACCCAGTCACTTTGTGGAAAAGAATGTTTTACTATTGTTTCATAAAACACCGTTTTATCATAATATAATCTCGAGATAATTAGAAATCTCTGAATTTCATCGGATGCAACTTTATGAAATTCTAGAAATTTCATGGAAATAATATATAATCAACTTCATTATCATATTTTCTTCTTACAATAAAAATACTAATATTAGTTACTGTATATCAGTAAGCACAAATTTAAAATTAAAATAACATACAAGTAATACAAGTAATACAAAAATAGTCTGTAGATAAACCGAAAGTTTACGCACGAAATATTACCTTTCGAAATGTTGTTTAATGTCTACAAAACTGTTGGCATAACATCCTATTAAGTTATCGGCCAATTAATTCTGTTGCCCTTACTTGGAAGCTTAGAGCCAAGGACTAACTACCCACGTAACAGCTACGATAACTAACAACCAATTATAACTTTAGCATAATAGGTATATTGCCCAATCACTCTTGCCACGTTCGAGCAATGCAGTCAATGTTAGCTCCAGGTGTGCAGTCACCGCGTTATGGGAACCAACGACAAGCTTTACGGAAATACGGGAAGCTCAGCGTTTCTGCTTAATCACCGGGAATGTGGGATCGTATTCAAGTCGATCCCCCATATGCGGATTTCGGTTACAGGAACCACAGATACTATGTCGAAATGCTTGGATGAGTTTTCATCCAGGTATTGCAGTGCGTGTTTTCCACCGCCATTATTTACATCTAGTAAATACGAATTTTCCGGTTGAAATTCGCGAAAAGTGATGAAAACTGAAGATATTTTACAATCCTATTTCGCAATCCGTATAAATTACACGTGAAAATTATGATTAAAACCGTGATTGTACAATAATTTTTTAAATAAGATATTTATGAACGAAAGTTTTTCTGAAATTTTTATGCAAAATATTCGAGATTTGGTGGGAGACAATGCCACATTCTGGGAAGTATACCGCGTCGAATTTTTCCACGTAAATATTTCGAACGTGACTGGGAGCATAATGTAGAGAAGGTAACGCTGCTCCTCGGGGCGTGTTCGCCGCTACCAGAGCCCGTGAATTTCGCAGTCACGTATTTATGGTCCAGTCGTATTGGATTGGAGATTTCAAGTCGAGAATGAGAGGCCATTTTCTGGAATTAAGCAGCGCCCAGCCATACTCGGGTAACTTTGCGGTCTTCCAGACGGTTTGAAATGGGTACCGCTTTAATGAATATAAACGCAGACGCGTATATACCTTTCTAGCGAGCCAGTTCCGGAATTAAGGACGACCAGACAGTTCGGTTTCATTGACTGACCAAAATCCGCCTCGCAATCAAGCTCTGATAAATCACCGAGCGCTTGCCTGCGAATTCCACCAAAAATGATTCGAACGAAACGAGAGAAGATGCCCGACAAAGGAATATGTAGCAATAATCAAATATATTGCAACTCGATCAATTTTATGTGTACAGGTTAATTGCAAAAAAAAATTCGTCACGGAGAGAGAGAGAGAGAGAGAGAGAGAGAGAGAGAGAATGCTACAAAAACCAAATTGTACATACAGAGAAAAGGTGGAAAATAGAAGAAATATTTTTTCACACATTATCGCGTGCAATTTTCATTTACACATATACATCGTCAAGATACGCAAATAGTATCTCGTGATCTTGAGGATTTTACGTGACATTGTACAAGCATGCGGAACCGTATTTTCATGAGCATACGAAAATTTCACGCGCACCGCGACGGAGTTGCTCGTTAATTCAGAGCTCTCGCCGTTATCGCACTTGTGTTTTACGCACACCGGGGATGCCACGGCGGTTTTTCACGACGTAGCCGAGCAGCACGCAGCTTAATGCATTCGACGCGTGCTTTTCCGAGCGAGTCGCGCGTTTAAGTGCAACAGCGCGATATGAATAAGCGGATTTTGCTCTGACGCGTGTGTTGCGCGACGGCCTCGAGGTTTAAATGGCGTCTTCTTTTGCGCGCGAACTGCACTAACCCGGCTTTGACCGGACAGCGTAGGTTTACTCATTCTATTTTTACACACGCGCACGAGGGGAATGATTTGTGTGGATGATTCGTTGTCCTTCGACCATCATGGAAAGAAAAATGATACGGGCGATCAAAGTTTTGAAATATCAAAGATTCTCTTTAGATAGTCTCCTCTCGACCGTAAAATCTTAAAAATATATGCAGGCACACTCGCGTGTGATAGGATCGTATGCGGAGTAATTTAAAAACTGTTTATCTCGCAAAATCCTTAGCGAGACAATTCGTGTTTCAGACATTGCGTAGGTCAATCATCAGATGTCGTAAGGGACTGTAATCAAGTAAGCAGGTGTTTGAATGCAAATTACAGATGACGAAGACTGGGTTATAGTATCCCCTGTGATATTACACTCTGAAAACTGCTGGTTTAGCATATTTTCTTGAACTCGTTTATGCAATGTTTGAAACATTGATTTGACTATATCTGGAACAGTGACTCGAATTTTTAAGCAACTTTTATCGTATTTATATGAAAAAAAAAATTGTCTAAATATATTATTAAAAATATTAATTGTTACATATAATATTTATATATATAATATTGATATTAATATTATATTATATATAATTAATATTTTTTAAAATTTTTTAATATTTTTAATTAAATAATATTAATATAAATAATATAATATTAATGTTACGTATTAATCGTATAATATATTGTCTCGTTACACTCAGAAAGATTTATTACTAGATGACTAGTAGCAAATTCCAAATGATTCACAGGTAGAATTTACCAGTGATGAAGGTTGCATATCATCCTCGAGGGGATATACATCACTCTAGATAGTTTAAGTATATTCTGTGCTCTTCGATAGTAAATGATAATACCGGATGGGCTCCGGCCAAAGTGGTAGTAGTCATTTTCACCCCCTTCCTTCGCACCCTTTCCCGCCACAACCCTACCGACAGTTTCCAAACTCCCCGCCTTACCTCCCGTTCAATCAATACCCAATGGCGCACACCACTAAACGGCGCGGATCTACGCCAGCCTGTAGGATACGGCCATCTCCATCCACGATTCGACATTCATCCTCTTATAAGCCGATAACGGTTCCCTGGCAACTGAGCTACCAGTGTGCAATCTGTAATCGCAAATGGTATGGATTCGCACATCCGGACGTCGCACGTCCCTCGAATTTTTCCTCGAATTTCCCTGAAAGTCGTTCGGGAGGCATGTCGAATTGTTAGGTATCGTTGAATTCGCAACGTCAAAATTCCGTTTTTAAATTAAAAAAAAATACATCACTTGTAAGATATATTTTCAAAAAATTATCTTGTATAAAAATATATTTTTAATCAATCTTCGCATCTTTTCGATACTATTAATGTTCAATTAAATCTTAAGCGAATAATTATTTCAAGTCATGTGACCGTGGCTATCGTCTTTCATCTTTTTCAGCAAAAATGGACGTGCACGCGCCGGCAGAAAAAAAAAGATTTGAAATCATCGCATCGCGATCGTGAGATCTAACAAAGAACATGACTGGCTCTTGCGCGACGATTAAGGTGATGCCGATAAAACCGCTTGGTCACTTATCTCGTGCGTGGCGAATCATCCCTTCCACAGGGCCTCTAGTATAATCCTCATAATCCTCGAATGAGATTAGATCGACATCTAGATACGATGCACGAGAGTACACCTCTTCTCGTCGAATTCGCCGCGATGCTTCCAACTGACATCGCCGTCACGCCCAATGGCCGGATAGGAATCTCGTAATTACGCAAGAAAAACTGGCGAGCGACTGAGACGAGGGATTAATCAGATTTATGCACGGTATTGTCGCATCGGCCGTTCCACGGTACACGCATTAATCGCCGACTCCCATCCACGTACCGTCAACTCACGTTGGATACCTTAATCAGGTCAGCTTCGCTTTTTTTTTTTACTCTCTCGAAGATCAGTAAAACTGCGGCGGATGGTAACGGTTAATTAAAAAGTTCGGGCAAACGAGAAAAGTCAATATATTTTTAATTTCTCGATACGGCGCGCGAGCGGGGGGGGAGGAGGGAATGCGCGTTGCGCTCGAAAATCAACGAATTCAACTGGTTGGAGCCGCATTGACGATTTAATCGCTCGCCGGGACAAGGTTTGTTAATGGGTTTTGCAGAATAATCCAGTAATTGATTTTGATATTCCGCGCGGAGTCGGGTCCGAGGGGTTGCGCATCAATGCTCTAGCCAGGCCGACCAAAGACTAGACGGCATTCCATTAGACGGCCCGATACACGCTCATCCCCTGTGCAGACGCTCAATGGCGCGCCACCGCCACATTGTCAGCGCAGATTCTGCAGGGGTATAATTACCGGCGCGAGCCTAATATACAAAGCCCTCGTTTCGCAGGGTTTACGCCGCACCCATGTATATACGCGCAAATATCGCCCTGCGCGACGCCGCGGGCACTTACCCCAAGATCAAACGATACTCGATAGGTGAACGGCTTCGGATAGCGCAACCGCGATGGGCGCATCGTCCTTTTGATTTCGCACAGCCAGTCGATCCGATACCTCGATTATTCTAAATCTCAATCTTTGCGAATACATATCTCAAAGACGCCGGAGAACTCTAGACAATTTGATCGTGCAGTGATATCACTGAAATGCCCTTCCTCTATTCTGTATTATTAATATAATTGCACGCTCCTTGCGCATTTAATCGCATATTTAAATAAATTTTAGCGTTTAAGACAAGTATAACTAATCGATAAAAAAGTGTATACTAAATACGATTAATAAAACATTTAAATGAATAACGTTAGAAATCTTAAGTTACAGAATTTTGTTAGCATAACGTTATTGTAATTACTCAAGTTACATTATTATTTTAAAGGACAATTCGACAATTATGCTAAATATAATTACATGACAATATCTCTCTGTATGAGTTCGTGATCTAAATTTGCGGCGCAAATTTACGGCCCCGCGGATCAAATCAGTAACGACGAAGCATCCCTGTGACATGACGTGTTAAGGAAGAGGAAATATCCTCGGAAGCGTAATTTCAAGAAACTCGCCTACAAAGATCCGACAAGCACCTCGACTAACAAGCATGCGTAGCCGATGTCAGATTCCCCGTCAGTTTCATCCAGCAAAGTGACTGACGGGGGGGATGCGATAATTATCTATTGGGAATTTGGATGTGTCAGAAGGGTAGAGCGACGTCAAGAGACTAATAGGAAGATAAGACGTGTTCCCGGTAGCAAGTGCTCAGACTCCGATCTAGTTCGATGTATAATATTGCGTGCATTCCAAGAATTTGCTTCATACGCAGTAAGCTTTCACGACAATAGAGATTCGTACAATATGCATTCTTGCACAATATACTTTCGTCGCGAGTCTGTAGCGCGTTTTAAAGAAATGCGAGATAAAAAAGCCCCTTTTAAAAATGGTACAAGAAAAAATTAAAAATTTTAAATGTGTATACCGTTAAATTAAATTTTTCTTCATATTAATTTAAAATCTCCTAATATCTTCTTTTAATATCTAGATTCTTCCAATATTAAATTGTCATAACTTTTTAAAAAAAGGCGTATATTATTTGCGTTTCAATCGCTCAAAACTAATCATCACTAACGATCTTAAAACGAAATATGCGTTAATCTTACGTGGCTCTAGTCTTGAAACGTCTCCCGGAGGCAAAACGACTAGATTTCATCGCAGAACGACGCTGCTAACAGAAATGGTGATGACACCGATGAAATCCCGATGGGGCATTGGCTCGTTCGTCGGGATCAATTATCGAAGAAGCATTTTCGTACCTGAGTAGCGATAAGAAAACACTTATCGTGAGACGTCTCATTGCATTATCACTCCCAATTCCGATTACTTCGTCGTAATACTCGCATTATGCAAATCACGCACTTTTGTAGTCGCGCTTTTAACCTCTCGAAACGATATCTTTCCACTCTTCTCTTGCCACGTCACGTTGCACCGTGCATGTGCAGAATCGCGTGTGCGGTCCAGAGGGAGTAGCACTGAATGTATACATTGATTTTCGATACTTGCAGATTCGTTTTCTATCCGAGGAAAATCGCGAACACTTGACGCGAAAAAACGATTCGTGCGTAAATATGATATTTTAAGAGAGCCCCAATAATGCAAGAAAAAATTTTTCAAATAATAATTAAATGGAACAGCTAGGGGAATTGACAATCTAAGCATGAGATAATGCTTTGAAAGGTTCCTATCGATTATACTTATTTATAGCGTTTTATACAAACAAGGCATAAAATCCAAAATAAATAATCGTGATTTCTTATTTCAATTTTAAGAATTATATATATGTATATTAAAGAATAAACTTAAATCCTGTCTATGATATTTGATTCTTTTTTTTCTTATCGGATATTTGTATGTGTGATAACACATTCCAAGCTTAATATTTCTGTAATATTTCCTTTTATGTTATTCATTCCATATTTTAAACATTTGTTTGTTGTCTAATTTATTAAATTTTTATCGCAAAATCTAATGTTTGATATGAATGTAAATACATTGTAATCCTATGTATTAATGATATCAGATTTCAATTTAATGTAAAGGATTATCTTGATGGATGGACAAAAGGTAATGTATATTCATTAGCATATGTATGAACAAATAATGACAACAATATGTGGCAATGCATTCGTATCCAAAATTGAATTAATTTTTTCTATCCTAATACGTTTGTTTTTCATGTATGTTAAAGGAGAAAAGCTTGGAATATTTTATTTTATTTTCTTCTTCGTCAAAAATTCGCTTCGTTATACGAGTTCGTCGTCTGCCGGGTCAAGTATAACTTGCGGTCAAAGTTTCTGACACACACGCCAACCGCCGAGAAAATCGATAGAATGGGTCACTTGGCGTGCGACAGTGTAATTTCCGCACGCACCGCGACGAAATTCCAGTGCACGCAACGCGATGTTGACCGCTCATCGCCTATCCCGCCACATTTCCACACTTTCTTCACCTCGTCGTGTTTACTGTGCATATATCTGGCAGGTATAGTTGTCAATCTGCATGATCATTGTAAATACCCCGCTACCGATAACATATCCTACTAGCGTTGATATCGGATTACGAATATAATCCGATGGTTGATACGATTAATTTGAAATTCCGTTTATGAATAACTTAGACAGAAATGATACATACAAGATTAAAATGCTATGATTAAAATGCTAACTCTATCTTCTAATTTTCCGAAGAAATTCGAATTCCTTAATCTTAATACCACAGTAATAAAGCGTATACAGCGAACGTCTAACGTTTCCCTCTTCCCATTTCGTTCACGAGGCACCTGAAAACCCGAGGCATGGAAATCAAGCCAAAGAGGCGCCTCAGCGTCTGAGTTAACTGCATCAGAAATCCAGCTACCCCAATAATCCGTTCGGAAACCTGAGCTTCCTACCCCTCCTGCCTACAATTCAGCCGGGGATATTAATACCTTTATGAATGCAATTAGTTTTGTGGCAGCGTGAAGAAGGGGCTCCGAATTTAATCTTGTCTGTTTCCGTAAGAGCTATTTCAATACCGACAGGCATAGATTATGAAGTGGAGACAAGCTGGAGATTGTCGGTGGAGATTAAAGCTGCCGATGAGCACTGTCAAAAGCATAATCCTGTACGGTCGCTCGGTGGTCGCGTGTACTTGTACAAAGACCCGAGTACCATCGTTGTAACACCAAGAATGGCGAGATGCCATCTACAACACCGAAGCGACAAACTTGCAGGATCTCCGCAGCGAGATCACAGCTGGATGCGCGCTGGTAGTTACCCAGGCACTAAGTCGTCACGGCAAGAAATAGATGCCATACCATCTGGATACCCTGCGCCTGACAAACAGCGTGTACATTGAAATAAATTGTACGTATATGCAAACTATTTTCTAAATCCTGCTGTTATATGAAGCAAAGGTTTGTTTGCTGTATTCAGATTTGTATTGAGACAAATATCGTACATGCTGAAAAATTGTATTTTTTCAAACAGTATTTTGTATTAGAAATATCTTGCAACGAAAATCAGGACATCTTCAATATTAAAGATAAAGAATGAAGAAATTCGTCGATAAAAAATCAGGTCACTTATACTTGATTGCCCCATTTAATCATGTCAATAGCAATATTTTGTCTCTGCAAGATAAACGAGAGAGAAATTTTTATTTCACATGTGATATTAAATGAATGTAGTTTTTATCCGACTATCGCGCAATAAAAAAACTGAAGCTCTTTATTTTGATTATTTGAACAATTCTAAAAAAAGAGACGTATCTCAAGGATCTCAAGTAGTATTTAATCAGATTTTTCCTCTCTTGAGAAACCAATATGGTACATGCTCTTTCTCTCAACTTCTGCCGTCTCGTTCAAATACAGAAAAACAAAGTGAGTCGTCTTAACCAAGCGTGTTTCCGTTTGCGACGAAACAGAAATAACGCGCACAGGAACGATAAAACGTGCGTAGCAACGACCTTATTACTTCGATGTATGTATGTGTATATATGTGTACCAACGCAACATGACTTACGTTTGCATTTACGTTTGCACGGGAATGAAAACCGCAATTCGTGCTTCTATAAAATTTTTAGTAGAAATAAGTCCGGATAAGTACATGAATCTCTTGCCTGTCGATATGGTGAAAGATTTGTGAAGAAGAAAAGCGCTTTTCTTCCAGGAATAGCAAGAATAAAAAACATTTAGAAAAACAATTACATCGTTGTAACTCGATATTATTCTTTAATGAAAATTGCGAGAGAGATTATTTATTACGATTCCGTCTTCATATTTTCATTTACTTTACTTTAATATTTGAAGAAAATAGAATTTGTATCTATATATATATTTTAAGGAATCTCCATAGTTAAAAAAACATTCGCCCAGTTTAGGAAAGAGTACCTGCGTAAACCATTCTACCAAGTAAAATACCTTTATATAAACATTGAGCTCAGGTACTCTACTGTCATAGAATAATATTATTCTAGCAAACCACTTTTGTGTATATATATGTAACTAAACGTATTTGTTAAGTGCCGACACTCCTAATTAGAGGACACCAGTGAAATTTAATAAAGAGAGAGTTTTAAACGACATATAAACGAATAGTAATTTGACTAAAATAAATAATTACCATATGCGTATTCGTTACAACGACGATAAATATTTTCTAAAATATACAAAATAAATATCGTTTACAATTCTATATTAAATTAATGGTATTTTAATAAATTTTAGTGTCCAACTAGAAAGAAATTAGTAAAAAATTGTAAAGATATTTTCGTAGCTTTTACATTTGTATTTATATCAGTAGGCTTATTTTAAAAATATTTTTTAAAATAATTTTAGGGTAATGGCTCCTTTAGAGAAACTATATAAAAGATATCGTAGAATTGAACTTAATATGTAAAAGATATAAAATTTTCTTTTCTTAGTCATCACATTAAATTATTTATAATCAAGAAGAAAATACTCTCCTCCCTCAACTTAAAATTTTCAAACAAGATTGATCTATTTCATACAAAATAATAAATCACCATGCTCTGAGAAGTGAATATAAGCAAACGCGGTTATATTTAATATCTGTTAAGGGCATACCAAATCGTGCGTTTTACATTAAACTCGCGCCAAGCTCTTCAATTTGCGAACGGTTCCGTTCTTTTTTGAACCTTTTAATATCTTGCGGCAAGACTCGCAAGAAAAGGCGACGCCGCAAGCCTCTCTGGAATTTCGTGATTATCGAATATCGATTTTCGCAGACGCTATATTACCACTGCGAGGGAAACTTTGCCAGCTTTCCGCAAATATCGGGACATTCCCACCTCAACCCCCATATAACCAACCTATCCGATAACTTCGTTCATCTGGCCCGATGCAAGCCGCGGAATTATACCACACAATGCCAGAAATCAAATCGACTGTTGAACCCGATGTATCGATTGATCTTTCACAAATGAAATATTTTTATCCCTCCTTTCTTTATGTCATTATGAAATATTATATTGCATTGCGCTGTAGATGTATGAGTGAAAGCTTTTGCGCGATTATTTCAAATTAAATTGACTCAAATTAAATTAACTGAAAAGAGTGCCATTTTATGTTGTCCATTTCATTTTCCTTCTTCTAAAGTTTAATCTGCAAATAATTTGTTTATCGGTTTCAATAATTCAAAAACGAACGCGTCTCAATATTTTCCGTCTTTAAATAATAATTGTTATTCCCTCGGGTTACAAGTTAAACATTTTCTAACGAACGTTTCACGTACTAGTATATTTATGGTAACAGCCACGAGCCATGCTGTATTGTGCGGAAATATTATATGGTATAATATATATATTGACGCATACCAGTATGCTTGTAGGTGTAGCTACGTGAACCGTTCATCCTCGATGAAGTATGCTTTCCTATCGCGCGAGTAATCTTGCTCGGTATCGAACCGCGGGCCGTGGTGTAGCTCTCATGACTACGGGCAGATCGGTTAATAATGTCTATGCGCGATTACTCGGGTTTCGCTTGGCGAGCGTTACGCTCGCCTGCAATAATAATTTCGCGGTTAGCTGTCCTGGTAGCAACGTGTTGGCAGTACGTCGCAGATGTCGGATGTCCGGACGTCACGTAGTCGGAAAGCGCATCGGAAGTTCTGACTAGCACCGCGTACATTGCCGACGATGCACACGGGAATGCACATTTACGCATGATAAGAGAGAGAGAGAGAGAGAGAGAGAGAGAGATTGCGTAGTGCAAGTTAAATTTTTTTCCATATGTGATTAAAAATAAGGTTTTCTGTTAAACTATTATATGTGTCAACGCGACAAAAATGCACTATTCATGTATTTCTTATTAAACATAAACGTATATTAAATATACGAGATAGTTTCAAAAATATCCATCTGTGCTCTTACACAGCGCTATTTTTTAAATAGGATGTAAGCGATTTTTTTTTTAATAAAAATGTCAAAACATCGATTTCTACACGATAAAAATAAGTCTAACATTTAATTAAATAAAAAATAATTTTTATCAAAATGAGCTTCAAGCTTGTACGATAAATATTAAGATTCTTTAAAAATTGAGAAAAATCTTATATGAATTATTTGTTCTCTAAATCAATTATTTATTGCATTAGCTTTTTTATTACACTTGGTTTTATCGTTGTAGAATTTCTTCGGAAATAGAGAAAATGAGAGAATCTCTTCAATCTCATTTCCGATGATATGATCTGATCTTGATAATACGACACATATATTACACGTGCAAACACCTTTCATTAAATATTAATGCAATTTAATAAGATTAATATCACTCAACCAGATTGCCGAATGAAGCAAAACTCGTTATTATTTTCTACGCGGATATTTCACGATGATAAGGCATTGACACTAAAACCGTCGACTGTTCGTAATCGAGAGCAGTCGCGACGAATGTTGGAGAATTCGCTGCCTCTCAGCCTCGCAACAAACTGAAATTTACCCGCTGCCGTTCAAATATAGCGAGTCGACGTTGCGACCGTGATAATATCTGCATCGATGTATGCACTTTCGATCGATCCGGCCGGAATTCGGAATAACGCGACGCAAGCGCACCGGTCAGGGATGTGTTTGTATATCCGTGTGTCAATGTGCATCATATGTTGCCCTCGGTTGATTTAAATTTCAAATCAACGCTAAAAAGCGATCTGAGAGCGTCGACGCTAATCGATACGCATCGATCAGTCATCGAACCCGAGGTAAGCCTTCCGGCTGCCAATACCGCGAACAATACGCAATCACGTGTACGGCGAAATTGGCATTTCTCCGCGAGTTACTCGATCATATGGTTTTTCGTGCAATACATTTTCCATCGATATAGGTTCTTGTTAAAAGAAGAAAATGAAAAAAAAAATATATATATATAATATAAAAAAAATTTAGCATTTTGTTAAATGGAACTTAAATTTTCTTTCTTCAACAAGCACATCGTTCAATATTTACGTTATTATAGATAAGAGCACAAAATGTTATTTGTAACTTTTCAATATGATCCATTATGATGTGAGTAGGCTCTTGAAATAATGGATCATACATCTTTCATATCTTTAACTATTTCACCGTGCATCACGCTGGAACGTCCAATTCTGTAATGCTACGGGCACGCTGTGTCGCTGACAGAATAACGTCGTCTAAGAAAAGAAGTTGTTAAAATTGCACGACTTACCGATGTGTCGAGCGCCGGAAGGATCGAGCGTAAATTCTGAAACACAAAAGGAGAGAACTTTTAGAACCGTAAGGGAAAGAGAAGTGGTGGGCTGACTCCCTACCAATCGTTAATCTTCCATGAGGGAAACATTCGTCCCGACTCACGAGTGTTCGAAACTTGAAACCTCCGCCAACCCTCCTGGCGCACGTACAAGGCATTGAGGATCCCCGTCTCCGATGTACCCAGCATTTATCGTTTGAAGAAGACGAATACGATTCAGTCGAGAAATTCTCGTCGAAGCTCTCGAAATGCTGGATACGTTGAAAGCCTCAAAGCCTTAGAAGGAGGACAAATCCCATCTTATTTGAAAATATTTGTGCGCGTGCGACAAAGGAAAGAAAAAAGAAAACAAGGAGAGAGAGAAAGAGAGAGAGAGAGAGATATTGATCATCATTTCTTTAATGTGACATTACGCTGTAAGAAATAATAAAGATTTGATTATTATCAACATAAAGACCGACTAATGCATGCGTAGCAGAAGATTAAATCTCGCCTTAGATCGTCGGAAATTCCGCATTCCGCGTTCCATTCCTAAAGGAACAATACGCATTGTTGATGGGCGCTGTGATAATAGCTTCGTCACTACGCCCGAAGATTCACGGTTTTCACAGCTCGACGGATTTCGTCGCCATGTGAAAACGACAGATTTTCCTTCGTCATTGATCACAGCCAGCCAAATCGGAAGACAAACGAGGCAAACACGGCCGGCAGATCCGGCTGTCGCAGCCACCCTGTTTCGGACGAAAGAGAGAACGAGGGCACAGATTTTGTTCGCCCGTCGGCAATTACAGGCCACGGATTTACATGAAAAAAAAGCTTTTTTTTTCCGCTAGGCGTTATCTCCTTTTCGTCTCTTTCCCTCCTCCCTCTCGTTCTCTCGTTGCAATTTTTGATTCTGATCAACGGCTATACCTGTCTGAACAACCATTATTACTTGCGGGGAAAAAATCGAAATAATAAAAAAACTCAAAAGACAAATACTTTAAATATTCAAGGAAATTGCAAATTTAAAATTTAGAAATAATCGCTATAATATTATCAATTGCCACACGAAGTCTTGTAGCTGCTAAAATTTAGTATCAAATCTAACGTTATAATTCGGTCAAAACAGTTATCAAAAAAGTCATTAATTTTAAGCTTCCTGTTAATATAATGAAAACAAGTTATTCATTATTTATGCATTGTAAAATTAGAAAGAAAATGCGTGCATCATTCAACTTCACAATTACATTCCACTTTCCAACAAAATAGTTACCATATTTTATCAGATCATACATTTTGTTCCATCTAACCTTTCGTACAGACATTGCGATTCGACTGTTGAAAAGTACAATTCAATCGTTGCTGAGAAAAAGACGGTTCTCGCGATGAATGTAATTAAAGCACACGTTTCTCGAGGCGATGGCTATCGGCATCGTAACAACGTGCAGTGAAGAGCGTGCATTCGATACATTAGATCGCAAACAAAGCGGCCTCGGTGAATTTCGCCTCGGCGGTTAGATAACATGTTTCACGAGAGTTTACACCTTAAACGGCCATGCTCTCCCACGCCCCGCACACATCATTAGGTCCGCAAAGCGCCCATAGAGATTTTCCAAAATTAAAGCGCGTTATTATCGGGAGCGCGCTCTCGCGTATGAGCGGACGCGCGCTCCCGATTCGGGTTCGATTTCACGGGCCTGTGGTTTCGGTATCGCGTAAAAGTGTCCGAAAATGTGCACAGGCTTGGCACACGTGCAGCCATCCAGGAAAATATCACGGCGCTTCCGCGTTTCTTCTTTTTCAAAGGGCTCTCTCTACGAGTTCCGTGTAGGAAGGAACTACGAGCGTATGTATTTTCAGCCTCTTCCGAATTTTTTTTGATAAAAAAAGTTGGGATGAAAAGAGTCAAAATTGTTGCAAATTGTTCGGTTTAAAATGAAATTTAAATACGGATTGCTGAAACTGATAATAAAACTTTAACAATGTGTGTATGTGTGTGTGTGTGCAGACGCGGTTGATTAAAATTGTACATAACTGACGTTGAATATTTGATTTTGATAAGGCTCCTAATTTGATTATGACTTTTCTTGATTTGATCGCGCTAAAGTATAGGTAACTAAAAATATAGCAATTATATTTAGCGCGAGTAAAATTATCGGACATGCCTAGAATTTAAATGAAGGCAAGACACTGCATTTCCCCCGATTCAATTGCAAATTGCGAGTGACAATGTCAATGTTAGTTACAGCGACTCAGTGTCAATGTCAGTCACTGTAACTCAACGCCAATATCAATTACTGCGAAATCCAAGATAACGCCTCGCCATTTCGACCGATTGAATTACGTATAAGGATTGACTTTATATCATTCTTGACAATTTTGTTAATTCACATTTAATGTATTTATTCAACTTTTCTTCACAAGAGTCAACTTAAACATTTCATTCTTTATATAATCATCTTAATATCATTATTAAAATGATTTATATTAGATTGATGGAAAAAGGAAAAATTTATATTTTCCATTATTCAAAATTCTTCTTCTTGTATAATTAAAAAGAAAATATTTCTCTCAGAATAATAATTCCAAACTCTTACAAATAAATACAATAGTTATTAAAAATATATAGTCGACAAATGAAAATTATAATGCGTTAAATAAATAAAGAAAATTCAATAATTTATTGTCATTTAGAAGTATTAGGGCTCTAGTAGGATAGCACGGATAAGAGTTGAATCTGCAGCGTACAGAACGAATTTACATGTTAACTTGATTTTCTGCTGCCTTTGCAGATCCATGCGCTTTACCATTTGTAGTGTAAAATAGAGCTCTTGTGCAGGTGCATGGCATCGTACGAAACAAATTGCAGTAGTAAAACCTGCATTTAAACGCGCGAAACGTGCACATACATACACGCACGCGTACACACACGTGGTGCAATCCGCGATTTATTATGTCACAATCAGTGTAACACATTTATTTGTTCGATTTCTATTTTATTGCACGTAAAACGCGTAAGCAAAATAAATATCGTTGATTCCTCAATGTTTTATGTACAGATAAATGTTTACTGCCACTTAATTAATCTATAGGCATAAGTAACGTCAAACAAGAAAGATTTGACAAATAAGAATTGTCATTCCTCAAGAACATTCCGCTCAAAATGAAGCTTGATTAAACTGGGGAATGTGGTGTTCGAGAACTATATCTCTTTTCTCGGATATAATCCTAGAACAAGGGATCTAATTAAGAATACATACATATGCACATATATATAAGAATCGTGTTACATACGTGTCTTTATTACTATGTCGCGTTTTAGAGATCCAAGATTTCATTTTGCGCTCAGACTTTATGTTCAGATTCACACGCGAATTCGTTAAACTTTATTACTTGGAATCCACCTTACGTCTCGTTCCGCGAAATGAAACTACCAGACAGTACCATTTTGCTTTAATTTTGCATATCAACGCAATTCCTTCAGTGAATATTACACCGTGAGAAAAACGTATTTGTGGCTTCCCAAACAGGTAAAAAAAAAGATATGAGATCTGCCAAGTACTTTTTGTTTTGAAGGTAAATCGCAATGGATCGAAATGGAAGTGTATGGCATGCCAGCGATATATCTGGTAACGTCTAGCCGCTGTCACCTGTCGTCTCGACTTTTGATGTTCGGAAGAGATAAGGGGCAACCTGCAGCAGCGCAAGATTCCAAAATCGAATAAGCTCACGATAAATTGACACATACAATATTTTCCAATTGAAAATAGATTAGTGTCAGTTTTATCACATCCCGATTTAGAACTTAAATATTATTTCAACTTACTTAATTACATAATAACATTTTCTTACCGTAGAAAATGGTACTTCGACTTTTAAGTGAAACAAAAAATCAGAAGAAGAGAAGATAAAAATCGTAATAACCATCAAATATATTACCATTGAATATTCTTCGTAAGCATTTAAGAATCTTAATAATTCTCAATCATCTGAAGAATGATAAATTGAAATTTTATTATTTTATTTTTTAATTTGAGAAATGAAATTTTAAATTATTCACCAATTATGAAATTATAATGGCAAACAATTTCGTTGCGTGTAATGGCACGTATAAAATGAAATTGTGAATTAACACGGATCGGCAAATACTAACATTCGCAACCATGATATTCTTATCGATTTTCTAATTATCGAGAGAATTGCGCTCCCCTGATGATATTAACTCTACATTGTTAGGGATATTAATGGTTTATGACAATTTCGTGAGCTATAACAGACATGCAATTTGATGAAGGTACACATAGATGTGTGGGTACAATGAATACTGCATAAAGTAATTTAGCCATGAAGAATACAGTGTGTTGTTTGACATGCTTCCGTGTCTAAGGTTACATTCCGAATTTAGAACGTCCGTAATTAGAAACACCATTTTTCAAAGCGACGATCGAATACGAGGCGAACAGAATTGTTTGTACGACTTCCCCTCGAAGTCAGAACGACAACATCCGGCTGGAAACGTACGAGCAAGACGGATCGATGACACGAATTGACATACCGATAGTCTAAACCACCAAAAGTCCTAGTTAATTGCAACATATTTATCTGGTGAAAAAGAGAATATACTCGCGTCGAAATTCTGCAGCAGTTATATCAGCAAAATTATATAATAAATAAAATTATACAATATAAATACAAGAAACGTAATATTAACTTTAGTCGAGTGTTATTTACATCTAGCTATGGAAATGAATGAGCTGGAATAAATTTCTTTTTTATTGTAATAATTTCTACGTTTTTGAAAAAGCTTCAGTTTACATATTTAAAGCATTCGAATAAACAGCAATGTCATCATCTGAAGAGCCCGTAGTCGCTGTCAGTGTAACACTGTCGGAAATTCAAGAAACGTGAGCACGGACGCTAGAGTATGTCAATGGAACGTGCGGCGATACTTCGCCCGGCTGGACATCCCATCAACCAAGCTGTCACCGTGATGAAAGCGTTCGGTCGTGTCTCCCGTGCGAGTCGTAACCAGAGGAGACAATCGATGGCGGCGACCGTTACCATTAATCCGAATCAATACGTATAAGGTACGGATTCGATCTCCGACGGCGCTTCTTCACGTGGAAAATCCACGGTGTAAATGTACTCGCGCCCCTCTCACGGAGCCTTTCTGCCGGGACAGGACGGAAGACGGTGTCGGAGGAGGAAACGAGTCGATGGAAAAGGCGAAGTCTCCGTTTAATCCGCTGCAATCGAAGAGTCCTCCACACCACCCTCCTTTTCACTCGCTTATTCGCTACGCTCCGTGCCCGCCGCCCCCTCCTCGCGTTGGTAATCCCGGATAAAATCCCAAAGTGATTGCCTCGCTTTTTCCGCGGCACGGCCGAAGGACAGACGGTCGGTCCTCTTCCCGCGCGGATACGTGTGCGGGCGGGGCGGGGCGGCGACTGAATTGCAAAGTCTCCAAGTATTCGCGTCGAGATAGGGAAACTCTCAGCGAGGACTGGACGGGCGTCTGGTAATCCGCATCGAAGGGCAAATCAAACAGAATCGCGAGCAGCGGATTATCGCGACCGGAGGCACGTCGGTGGAAAAGAGAGACCGAAAGGGAGTGCCGGGGGATATTCGAATGGATGAAAGGGGAACGGCTTGTAATATCTTACGAGACGCCACCTCTCTCTCTCTCCCTTTTGGCAATTCCCGTCTGACTGCGGTCGCTTCTCGTATATAAGACGTGGATCTCTGATCCTTGCTTTCGCGCGGATAAAGCTTCCGCGCGCGACGGATTGTCGACCGCCAACGCGGTCGGCGTCTATCGGGGGAGAAATAAAATGATCTCTCGCGGTGGACAGGGAAAATATTTCTATTACGCGGAAACGGGATTCTACGTACCGCGAGTAAACCGAACAATAAAGCGGCGATGGCGCGGCAATGTGTGCGGAATAAACGTTATCCGCAAAATGTGCTTTGCGTCAAACAATTGGCGTGCGTGCCCGCATTCCGCCAAGCGAGAAACGCGCCGCGGGACGCCGCGCCGCCGATAGAAACGCACGCCGCGTGTGTCCTCCGCTGTGTGTCCCCGAGTAATCCGAGTACGCATAAAATCCGAGTGACGTTTAAATCGAGTTGGCACTATCCTCTCCGCGGTCTGGCTTAAATGCCCGGCTCATATCGCGTTAAGTAAGCGGCGCCGTCAACGATGTGCATTCAGCCATAAATTACTGAAAATGGGAGCGGGACGTTACCGCCCACACTGGCTTGGTCGACGCGGTTTAAAAGGCTCCCGAGATTTCAATGCGGCATAGAGTAAACGTTAGGAACGTTGGCACATTTCAACATAAGCGCACGTCCTTACATGGGCCCCGCGTACAATAGCCCCGCGCACATGCACATGCGTTCATTCACCTGCGCTCGTGCACACTGCACGCGGAAATTTACGCGAGAGGTAGTGGGTGCTCGTTACATGTACGGATATCCCCACGTTAAAAAGAAACAAAAAAAAAGAGGAATATTGCACGACATTTCGCTCTGTATACAATAACGCTCCGGGGTAAATACGATCATTCCGATACTAGTTCTAGCCAGTGTCAATCCATTTACACTAATATGCGTGGAAACAAATGAAAAATAATAAAACGCGAAAAATGAAAAAGTAAAACGAATTTCAATAGAAATGTCTATCTAAAAGTTATTCGGATATTTTAAATTGAAAAACTTGTTGGACTATTGATATAACATGTAAAAAAATACTTGTTACAACAATATTTTTTAAAATAATATCTGGTATCAAGATGATGGAAGAATTGAGCTAGTTATTAACGAGTGGAACAGTAGATCCCTATTAATTGTTATTCTACGCTTTCTATTCAAGCAGATGCGAGGCAGATGTTTCATATTGTCCTAATTAAAATTTGACGGTTCGGAGAGTGCAACGAAAAGACCACTTGTCTTAAATTAATAAAACATTACAAATAGATCAATGTCCAAATTGTTTTCTTTAAGTAATGTGTGAATCTTGTTTTGTACAAACTAATTTTGGCAATTTTAATTACGGCAAAATTAAAATACTAGTGTCTAGAATTAAATATTACATGCATAAATTGTGAAATTCTAATGAAATGTATGCACTAGAAATAACAATTGTAAGTCGACTGGTAAGTGAGATTTTTGAAATTTTCAGCTGACAAGATAATGGATTAAATGAGGTGCGCCAAAGAAATTATGATCGGATGCAAAGTAAGAAGAGGAACGATAACAATGGACGGAGTTGACGACGCCGTTTTTCGACCACTTTCACAAATTTACGTAATCGGCTTCCGCCTCTTCCGACCGCGGTGAAGACCGACGTTCTTCTCAACGTAATGAAAGATCTTTTGTCACCCGAGAGAGAGAAAGAGAATTAACATATTTTCATTCAGAGCCATATCGAATAACAAAAAGATCAAACCAAAGTTTCAGAACTGGTTAGAGCGTGTATAAAATTAAAAAAGTTTTCCCTGAAGATTATAAATTTAATATCGTATAGCTGAAAGTTAGCGACTGATTAGATGGATAATTTCGCATTTTCTGCGTAAAGGAAAGTGAACAATCAATTTCCAATAAATTTAAAAATCGATCTTTTTCTTCAAAAGTGCCACTATTAATTAAAATAAAATTAAAATTTCCTAAAACTACTTTAGTAATAAAGTTTCCAAGAAGTATTCAACAATATTACATCGAATTTTATTATCAAAGATAGAACTAAATAAACAATAAATTCCATCAAAGTCAATCAAATCAGTATCAGATTGTTCCTCTCTAATGAAATGAAATGAAATGAAATATTCACGAAACATCGGAATCAGATCATAAATTTACTCGGAAGCTAAATTGAGTAGAGCTAAATTCTTGAAATTTTTTTAGCATTCACATAAGACTTGTGGGAATCTCTAAAGTATTTATTGATGTAAATTCCCAAAACATCTTGTATATGAAAATCAGTCGACGTTAATGACTTTTAGAGATGCCTGTGTGTCCGGTCACGTCTCACGATTACTCTCGCGCGCCTGCCGCGTGCATATGGATAGCATAGCAGATTGCCATCTAATCGTCGCCCCTAATTTCGAGGCGGGCTTCGTTCCGCACGATGCGCCGGCGCGGCAGCGTAGCGCGCCGATTCCCAAAAATCGTTGCATATATGCATGCAAAATTGCGCGTATGTGCGCTCAACGAGCGCCGATCTGCCGTGCGATCGGTTGCCCCGTTGCATACGGGCGTGTTTATGCGCGCGACCGGAAGTGACCGGCTCGTCGGCGAGATAACGATAATCAAGCAGACGCAACAAGAACGCGTCGTGTTCTTAAATAAAAAATTGCACGTTGCCGCATATATAAACTCGTATGGCGAGAAGCTTGGACAGATAGAGAGGGAGGTGGAGGGATCGCCATATTAAATCCTGTACCCTTCCTCTTTAATTTTCTGCTATCTACACATTAGTCTGTCCCTTCTTGGCTGGCCGAACTTATGATCTTGATGACACGCGCGGACTTGCATAACCAGAACGGATAATATCTCTTACTGTTTATAAAACACATTTTGAGAATGAGATTACTCTTAGATGATATACTTTTTTAATTAATTTAAAAAAATTTACGACATATCAAGTATCGTATATTATTTTTCAATAATAAAAGTTATTTAATTTTGTTTTAATTATCTAAAAGTCTTAAAAGATTTAACCAAGAGTTGATTTGATAATGTACCCGTTAATTTCATCAAAATTTTAATTTTTTCTAAATTATTTCTTGGATCAAAATTAATTCTTACAATCTATAACACAAGTAATATCTTTATATTATAAAATAATTGGAATTTTTTATTATAAGAATGTTCAAAATTATCAATATGCATCGTCATTCATATCGAAGTTGCTATCAATCATTCATAATATATCGTTTTAGTAACGCTTTGAAATACGATGCATTTTCACGCAACTGACTAAATATGTGGCTGTTAAATCGACAACACGATGAAATATATATGTAAAATTGAGAGTAGATGTGGCAAACTAGTACATCGTGTGAATGATTGATCATTTCCTATTCGAAAACAATTCTCGAGGTCGTTTCAAATATAGAGAGCTCTAATCACAAATGTTATCATCGTTTAAAAGAAATTACAATTAATGAAAAATCTTTAATATTTTGGAAGATATCTGCAAGTATCGCGTTCGTCGTCAGCGATGCACAGAAGCAAGTCGCTGACAAAAATATCGCGTTTGACAATGTAAATTAAATTGCGCAGTTTCATTTACAGCACGAAATACGATTTGTCGCATCTTTGTCGGCTTAACACGGTGTATTAACGAAGTGAGAGCGCGCGTGTAGGGGTGGGGGAGGGAAGAGAGAGGGAGAGAGGGAGAGAGAGGGAGAGAGAGAGAGAGAAATAAGGGCATCAAAAGCGAAGGGACGGAGAAACGGGAAAATGGCTATATGAGTAGCGGGAGCGGTTATCGTATAACGCCAAGCTCGTATCTTATCCACCCGAGCTTTCCTCCTCGCAATTGCAATCGCATGCACGCTGTGGCTCGCGCGGTACACCAACGCATGATTAGCGCAGAGTCGCCATGGATAATTTTGTTTGCAAGTTAAATGAGGAACTGCCCCTTTTTATACAGGGCACGAGAATCCGCACAGAGGAGAGAAAGACGGAAGCCGCAAAAGGGGAAAGGACAAAGGGCGCGCACGAAGGAGCGGAGTAATAAACAAAATTAACGAAGAAGGCGCGGAGAGGGATACGTTAATAGAGCGATCGTGGCATCCCAATTTGCATTAAGTAACTGAATATGTGATACGAGATTGAGATAAAAACTCGCGAGATAAAATTTAACGAGGAAAGTAGCGACGTAGAATGGCGTTGAAGGGTCTATCGACAACTTGCCACGATCGCTTGCGACGAGCCCAGGCCTCTCTATCGTATCGTAATTAGTTTCCTTCGTGGGGGATTTCGGTAGACTGTAGAGCCATAATAAACTTGTTGCTAGCGAAACAAATTTGCGTTAAGAGACTAGCGACGGCGAGACCGAGCCGGAAGAAAAGCAGAAAAACGAAGAGAAATAACATAATGTGGATAATAGCGTATTCAAAGCGGGGGAGGGTAAAGCAACCGTGAGGCCGCACTTAAATCATTGCACGTATATAGTATATACACACATATCCGCGTACCGATAGCAGCCGCTGAAGGTACATGAAGCATCTTTTGTGTGAGATAATGAGAAGGATTCAATTAGTCTGCGGCTGGCACTTAATGCTCCCTTCTCGATTATAGCTCGAGCACGAGCGACCTGAACGTACCAATAAAATATAAAAATACAAAAAAAGACTGCGTGGCGTATACAGGCTATGTTAAAATCGCGATAAATACGCATAAAAACTATAAAACAACTACAAAAAATATCTCCGCGCGAATATTGCAAATTCTTTTTCTTTCAATTAATAATTATTTCAATTCGTATTGATTAGTTATATATTGATAAAGTTACCGTTCTCGCAAGCTTTAGCGCAATATTGTGTATCATTTTTTTAATGAAAGAATAAGTTTTAAGAGAAATATAAACTCTGAAATAAACTTCTAATAGCTGTAAACTTTTAATTAGAGCAAAATCTTTGAAGTTCTTTCAGTTCTTATTTCGCTGCAGAATGCGCCAGACAAAATTTAATGACCTATGGCTGACGTTGCCCGTAAATTACGAAACCTACGACCAGCGGAATATGCGCTGCTCGTTTGTCGCACGTGCTGTCCTGGTGGAAAATTATGGCTTCAGAAAATAGTAAGTTCCGAGACGTCGGTGGAAATACGACCACCGACCATTAAATAATTGATAAAGGAAACAATTTTTCCTGGTTGCACTCATGATAATAACGATATTTATAACTTCACAAAATCTGATAATGAAGAGCATACTATCGTTCAATAATAAAACCAATAAATTATAATGGGAAACAATTTGTGGAAAATATTTTCAGATTAATAAATAAATATTCGATGTTAGAATTTTCTTTGGCTTGAAAATATGACACATCTTGCCTCACTTCTACGTACAATTTTAATTTAATTTCAGGAACTTACACTTTTCCGATTCCAATAGTAAAATACAAAAGACTG
The DNA here is from genome assembly GCA_011636635.1 of Tetramorium simillimum. Classification (NCBI taxonomy): domain Eukaryota; kingdom Metazoa; phylum Arthropoda; class Insecta; order Hymenoptera; family Formicidae; genus Tetramorium; species Tetramorium simillimum. The sequence goes on from VBVQ01000669.1 coordinate 50,259, forward strand.
CAAGCTCAAATGTCTTTAGTAATTTTACAAAAGAGCGACAAAATTCCTTAATGTCACGCGGCAAAGTGCATGCAATCACGCGTGGCTCTCAGTTAGTTCGATCGTCGGAATTTAATTACGGATGGACCGGATAAAGGCTGGCGGATAGCTCTCCGATGACATTAGCTGTAGGCTATGCGATCTCATATCGTCAAACCAACTCGTCGTACTGACATTCTGCACGGCAGAGCATTGAAATCACTTTTTTGTGTTTGTTTTTCATATAACACGAGTAAAAAAATTATACTGCCTCGTAAATACTTGTCTGTTATTAAATATCCTTCACAGTGCGATACACAAAAGTAACATTATCGCGTATTTAATAAAATGTTTCACATTTATGTAAAAAAGAATAAAGTAATCCAAATATGCAGGTTTTAGTAAATAAATTTTAACTAGGATTTATTTTGGCATTTAATGCGCTTTGAACTTTCTCTAAATTTCTTCTGTTTAAATATATTTTTTGTTTTATAATAAAAAGTGATCTTTAGTCATAAAAATATAATAATAAATAAATACTCTCTTTTCTTTAACAT
>VBVQ01000670.1:876-35899 GCA_011636635.1 Tetramorium simillimum
CCCCCCCCCCCCCGCTGTTTTCCGTTTTCTTTGTCCCTCTAGGGATCTTCTTCATCCACATGCTCTAGTCCTCAACGATCCTCGGACTCTACACTTGGTCTGTTTTCTCTGCTTTTCTTTCTCGTGTTTGTCCTCCTCGTCTCTCCGTTATTCAACAAATTATTATTTAGCAAAGTACGGCGTGGAATTCTGTTACTTCTGTAACTAGTCGTCTAACTAGGTAGATCGTTGTCTGACACAACATAAACATATGTGAGAAACGTGTGACGTGAAAAATTTCTTATTCCAAAATTGATATATATCAATATGTTTTTAATCTATTTTTTTATGATATTTATTCCAGATCGCTATGTTCATTTCCAATTTTCGAATAATCGTATTTACAACAGACATCCACGAAAATATCTAGACGTGAATAATCCACATTAATAGCAACTCCCCTGCACGGTACGTGTTCTCGTTTCCCTCCCGCTCTCGGTATATAGAATACTGAACGTGCGAAAACTCGATCCGCGTCCGTATTCTTGGTTCCACTTCCGTTTCACCCTTTCGCCGTTTTGTCCCGACGCGCCCATTCCCTTCGCTTCCTTTAGCTTTCCACGATCGCCGTCCGCCCGTTTTCATGTTATGCGGCGGGACTTGGCGCCGCTTCGCTTACCCAGTATCCGCACCACCATCTCTCACACACTACCGTCCCCCTTTATCCTCGTCACCGCCCGGCGAATATCGCAACGTGTTTGGCCGGCATGGCCCGCGCGCCGAATCCTTTCGACACGAGTCCGTCAAAGTGAACCGTGGAGCGCCGCGGGCTCCTGTGATTAAAGAAAATTACGGGCAGCGGATAATTACAGGGGGTGAGAGCACGGACAGAGCTGACTGAAGGAGGGTGCGTAGCCACCCCGGACGCCACGCCTCGCTGTACAGTCGCGAAATTCTGTCGCCACTCGCGGCGAGCCGCAGCATCCTGAGCATCCCCCAAAGTACCGAAGAAGCAACGAAACTGGACACTATTCGCGGTATAGCCGGGTACTGTGCGCGCGGTACCGTTCGCTCGCCCCGCCAGTTTCCTCTTTCGCTCACCCGTGCTAAATCGAATTTCGTGGCTAAACGGCCGCGATATCGCATACGGCTTCGAACCTACGTTGTCGCAATCGTTCACCGAGAAAATCATTATCGGTAATTTCAGCGAGTAATAATTAAAAGCGTAATCGATTCCGGAAAATTAGAGGGCTGAGTTTCATTATGCCATGGGCGCGGTTCGCTCTTATGAAAAATGAAAAGATACACAATGACGTTTATATCATTCAATATGTCTAATTTAATTTTTAATGTTTTTACTGAGAGAAGATTCGATTTATTTAATGAAAATGTATGTAAATTCTGTTAAAATATAGTCACCGTAAATCTCGTTATGTTGGAAATTTTCAATCTGTACGAAAGATGGGAACAAATGTAATAAAAATCACGATGATAAAAATGTGTAACAGTCAAATATGGATTATTGTAGAGAGAATATATAGCTGAACCATTTATTTCCATTAATAGCACAGAATCCATATGGACCTCCGTTCGGAATTATGAAGGTTAAAACTGAAAAACAGGATGCTTTGGTATCTGCTCATATCCTGCATAGTGGACGACCACAAATTCTCTTGCTTCTTGGCTAACCACAACATCATCCTGTCATCTATAAGAGAAAGGATGGAAAGGGGGATTTCGCTATTTTTCTCTCGGATAATATAACATATTTAATCTCATGTTCTCATATCTTTCTTCGATAAATAACAAAATATTTTCCAGTTTATTCTAAACTGTCCAATGATAATCATTACCAGTAGCAAAAGATTGTCGAAGGTATATATTTTATTATAGCTAAAAAAAAAGCTAATATCTCGGATAATAAAAACACATGTGTAAAACAACTCATATGAAAGATATTTCGAGTTAAAATTGTATCGTCAAAAAAACAGTATAATATCTGTTGTGTCGGGCGCTACATAAATTATTTATTACTGTCGCCCATCTGATTTGTTCCCCTCCCCTCTTTACAAAACCATTACATTGTTTTGTTTTGTGACTGGAAGTGTCGAAGGAAGGAATTTGATATACGGTGCGCGTATATAGAATAATAACCTTTCAGTGTTCATTTTCTATCGAATTTGCCTGTGCGCCATAGTAAATCGAATTTCACGGCTAAATGGCCCTTTTTGACGCCGAAATAATAACCCAGATTTAACCGGTACGCTCATGGAGCGCAAAAATAGTTAATACGCTCTCACGAAAAATCTGCGCGCCCTCGTACGATATCGATACTCGGGAATTTGCATTGGTAATGCGGCAGGGAGCGGAAAATAATTACCAGTTTTCAATTCGCGCAATTGTGTCGTAAATCTAAAAATACATTTATCAAATGCAATTATTGCATAAAACAGCTTTAATGCGTCTAACTTAGATCGCCATCATTTACTCTGCATCAATAATCTGTCTGTATTGTACACACGCAGAAAAAATGCAGACGACTTAAATTGAAAATATTTTTTTCAAGAAAATAAAGCTTTTTAATATCCTTTAAAAAGTAGCGTGTCCTCGCCTACATATATGGAGTCATGCCATTCAAATTTTGCCGAAGGAGGAAACCTGCTCCGTACGGTATGGGCATTAAAAAATTGTACAAATTCTGGAGATTCTTATATTGCATCGAGTTCTATGGCGCGGCCGGTCGACATTCTGGGTGTCGGGAAAGTGCATTACATATCCGGATTGAGGAGATTGAAAAATTCCCTTCGATGTTACTCGAAAACGTCGCGCGAGGCGATTTTTCGAAACTTTTCGAATGTAAAAATGTGGTAAGCAGTAATCCGAATAAAATTCTCAAGTTTTAATCTGTCTTTACTTTTTACAATTCGCTATATTCGTGTAAAGCTATGAAATCAATGTAAAAGCATTTAATTTGTACCACAATACACATACATTCTTCCTATTACCTCGCAAAATTAGATTTAAGAAACTGGTAGCTTTTATATGTACTTTCGACGGTAATTTTTACGCTTTCACTAATTAAAAAATAAGAAAAATACATGTTAGTGCTATACATGAAGAAAAATACGATATCACGGCTTAGATGACACGACTGAAAGTCAACCGGTGACATATTTGTTAAATAATTGGGCGGCGACGCGCGCGTCCAACGTGCGGACAAAAATTTCCACGTTGCCTTCCATTATCGCCTCGTTCTTTAATCACCAGCCGGTAACGCGAATTTTTCAGATTTACGGTGCCCGGAGAGCCCGAGCATTATGGAATTACCCCTGCCGGGACACGTATCATGAAATTATCCCGGTAAATCGGGCACTGACAGTAATTATGTCAGCACGTCCCCCTCGTGTCTGTCTCAATTATCCGGTTACATTTCCAAATTTTCATCCGGTATAATAGCGCATCGTTCAAATTTCTCTTCCTAGTTGACGCGCGAATAACATCGAAAGGCTCCGTTTTCAAATTTCGCAAAATTGATCGTATCGCGTTTAGCGCCTCTTTCAAAGGATGTTCTTTGAGAAATTAAATTGAATACAGCCGAGGTCTCCATATTTCTGTGCTTGTACAACTTTCGCGTACTTTCTTTTGGAGAATGTTGACCCAAATTAAGGCGAGTCAATGTTTGTATTTCGGATGAATTATGAAAGTAAGATGAAGCATGTTAATGGATTTCTCAGGGAAACGCTCTCAACAAAAGTACAGCATATTTTGCCTCGCCTGGATGAATGGACCGAAACTTTCTGATTGCACGCAGAAACATAGTTAAGTTATTATATAAATTGATCTCGTAAGTAATCGTGCATAAATTTTTTTCACTTCGGACACTTTTCCAAGAGGCACTGCATGTGCTCGCGACACGCGGATCTATTTCATTGTCATTTCGGTAGTTACGATAGTACGTTTAAAACAAAACCCGCCTGAGCCTTTCGCCTTTAACCAGTCGCCTGTGCGCGACTCTCTTTCGGAGCAGTGTCGACGTCGACACTGTCAGTTAATTCGTCTGTCAATCTATCAGCGCCGCTATAAAAATTCAAATGTGCGGGCCGGCAAAACGTGAAAAAAACCTTCTGGCCGAAAGGGCGAAAACGCGCCGACCATCCTTTCGGTGGTCCTTTGTGCAACGATTTAACATTTAATTCGCCCTGATACTTCGGGATGTGACGTCCAATCGCCGCCTAAATTCGATTTAACGTATCTGCACGTAGTTTTATCTCCGCAAATATGATTGACGGCGTGAGGACAGAATACTTCGCGGAATACGACAAGATTGAATAGAATTTGACGGATTGAGAGCAAAAGTGAAAACCAAGACTATAATTTTTAAATTCCCCTTTACACGTAAGGCCATTTTAAATATAGAACCGTATCTGACACGAGCTTCATAAATTAGACATTTGGCCTATATACACTTTGAATTCTTCATTTATTGCAGTTAGTAATATTGAGATTCTGCCAATAAAGATCAGTAATAATTAACGATAGATAGATGAAATTGATAGGTAGTCGGACAAATGTTTAAAGCTATTTAGAGATAAATGTTTAAAAATGGATTACATTTTTAGAATACTTAAGAAATTATATTTATGCTATTGAATAATCTAATAATTGTCTCAGTTCTAGGGTTATTAAACTTACTAATTTGCAAATAGCTTACCATGCTAAATTAATAAATATAAGATATAAATAATTAAATATTATAATATAATATCTATACCAATTATAATAATTCTCCCAATTTTAGTTGTGCTTTCGATATAAATTTACAACTTCGAAATTGTTATTTAAGTTATTCACAATTAATTTTTATTTTTGAGAAAGAGAGAGAGATTGTTATATATGAGTACCATATATAATTACTTGCGATATTTTACTTAAATTAATTGATATGCAGCGTTTATGGGAAATCACAACAATTTTTCAAATTCTGCGTGCAATGTGTGTCTACCGATGGCCAATAAACAATAAATTGAAGCAACGGGTCAATAGAAATGGTCGACTAATGCCAAACGTAACTCCGCAGTTTCATATCGAGAGCTGTGTACCATGCTAACTGCACCGTGGAGGACGCTCGCAATTTACAACACAGCGTGTAACGTCCGTCACTCGTTGCTGACATGGGATGCGATACGTGGCGAAGGATGTTTTGCACGATTTACTTTACTGCCATCGTGTCTGACCGCGCATAGCTAGCGAATACGATAATTCCTTCGCCGCAGATAAAGAAAGCCATTATTCATCAATACACGAGGCAAGCTTCCAAGCAAATAACTTATAAAATAATAATTTGAATATAATAGAGTAAAATATTGAAACGTTACATTTTTGTCTTGATAATATTTTCGAAACAACAAAAACCACATAATTGTTGATGACAGTAATTATAAAATAACACACGCGCGAACATATTTCGCCGACTTTAAAATTAGTAACAGAAAGATACAATATTATTTCATCTATTTTGAAATTATTTTCTCGTTTATGATAAACGCAATATGATTGCGAGTTGCACAAAGAACGCCCAGCCTTCCACTTCCTTTGCAGGTACGGAAAAGAGGATAAAGCTTAATATATGTACATCGCATTTTTTTGCAAAATGATAGGCACCACCAGGTACTACGCCCTACAAGAGAATACGCGAAATTCGTGGGGCTGCACCGGAACTTTGTGAATGTCCCCTTAAGCCAGGGAATCGCACTACTTTGTCCATAATTTAGTTAAGAGCGTCATGCGTGTGACGTGCACGATATAGAATAGATCGGAACAACCGAAGCGCGAATAGAGGGACAGAGAGAGAAAGAGTAAGCGAGAGAAAGAGAGAGAGAGAGAGACAGAGAACTGGCGTGTGGCCAATCTCCTGGTCCAGGATTCGTGTAAGTGACTTATTATCCGCCGTTTATATGTGAACCCTCTATTAGGACGTGCTATATAGATACGTAGGCTCGCCCTGCTCGCACGCCTAATTCTTCCTCGTAATGATGCTAATCATTAAAGGCTGCGTGTAATTATGTGATTCTCTATAATATGTCTCTGTTGCTCCCCCGTCTAAATCTATCTCTGTTGGTTTCGTTGGAATGGTCACTTGTATGTACATCGTTTAATCAATCGATTCAAATTAACTCTGACATTGTTTTAATCAAAGAAGGCGAACACGTAAAAATAAGTACACTAAAAAACATGGTTGTTAATTAATAAATATTATTATAGAAGGTATTTATAGAAATCAATTAATATTATATATATTTAAAAAGAATTCGAAAAGACTTGAAAGGATTTAAAAAATGGATGTAGCATTCAAAATATAATTTTGTTACATTATCAAAATAAAGCGAAGATATTTGGACAAGCACATTAGTACCACTTTATAAGATAGAACATTTGAATTTTTATGCTTGTGTTCCGACCAAATAATAATTTAATCATGCAAATCAAGGTTATTTTAGTTTTCAACTTCTTTTACGCTATATTTTTCATTACCATTAGCATTCGAATAGTACTACTAACTCACGTCTCGTGTTCGCTTTAAAGATTTTATTCAGAAGAATATTAAGCGTTCCCGTTTTCTCTGTGTTATTCCCGCACTGTTTTCTTTCCTTCTCTTCCCTACGTTTCTCTCTTTCTGTATGTATATCTCTCCTCCTTCGGTCTTGCTCGAAGGTAATTACGACGCAGTCACGCAAAATCAAATTGAAGAAATGTGCGAAGCGAGTTTAATGTTCAGTCGGGCTCCCAAAACTGGCGCGAGTAGACGTTTATCTCGCGTGCAAAATTAGGGGTGTAAGGAAGCATTTAAGTGCATCTTCGTTACCATGTTACGCGTAATACACATTCATTTAATTGCCTCGTTGTAATCGTCGAACAATGTATGTGTTTTACATTAAAATTGTTATCTGCATTATAATCGCGATTCTGATTTTGTCTCTAAACACTTTTTAATTGCGCATTTCAGTACAACATTTGAATATTACTTAATGCACTCATCAAATTACAATAGTAGAAATAAATGGGCGATATTGAATAAATTTATTTTAATTAGGTAGATTATAATGCCAAAGATTTCAATCACAAACGATTAACGTAACGATCGAATATAATTCTAAAGTATTTGTAGAATGTAATGCTGCGGACATGCACGGAATTTATCAATTTGATTCAACTTATAGTTGGGTGGACATATTATGCGAAATATACGAAGTTTCTCGTTAGTGAACAAAATAATCGATGATTATTTAATCCATTTAATTCGGCGATATATTCGCAAAATGCGGATGACATTATTATCCAGAATGCGATACGTATCTCTTCCTTATCACGATTCACTTTCCGTCGTTTACGCGCGTGCACGCTCTCGACTTTTCGAAACCGCGAATGTTTGTCATCGCGCCGCCAGACGAGAATGTGAAAAACGCATCGCGCGAAGAACGCGCGGAAAAATACGGCACGTCCGGGAGCCTTAATCCTTGTTTATAACGACTTCTCAGGTAGAAGACACTCCCGCGTAAAAAGGGATTCGGCAGCAGGGGGGGGGGGGAAAGATTCGTCCCGCGAACGAATGGCAAGTAGGTGAGTTGAAACTTTTCCGGGCTGCGTATACGGTATAGCGTTAAAAGTTCGCCGCGGGACTCTCTCGGCAAAGTTTCCCCAGCCAAGCCAACGAAAATCTTCCAACGCGCCGTGCCTGATGCAATGCCACCCCCGGGTAACTGAGCTCCCCTTTTCACTCTCGGGACACGCGTGATACGCAAAGTGAGATTTATTAAATTACAAACGCTATAGATATCGGGATAATTGTATTAAGTAGAAGAATACTTGAAACTAAAATCAGCCTCGAATGCAAATATAGCCTCAACAAATTATTCCCGGAAATTCAACTTTTACGAACAAAAAAAAAAGAAAAAGAAAAAAACTGTACAAATACGAGAGAGACAAACGTTTAAGTACATAATAAAATATATGCAGTGTGTAAAACGAAGCGCTAATCAAAACGCAGTGCAAATTGATTAAAGAGATAACCAAGGAGAATAGCCGCAAAATTTCATGGAATTCACAATCCTTCGAGAATACGGGCATCGCCGTCCGACTATCTGTCTCCCGAATACTCGTCTGCGATCTTCGTCGACATTTATCCTGGGAATATCGCGGCCAGGTTGAAGTATCGGCCGTCACATTTCTCGCATTGAACATCAATCGAACAAAGAAATCGCAAGAACTCCCAGCACGTTCCTCGCCGAGGAGAAGACCCCTACCCCTTATCCTGCCAAAAAATTGTTCGTCGAATAGAAATGCGTGCGGATCACAGTACTAAAATCGATCTCGAAAAATGATTTATTGGCTTTTAATTTTTCCCAGGGAAATATGAAACATAAAATATCCTCAATGGAAGGAAATTTAAATAATGAATTAAGCTTCAATGAACCAAAATCCATACAAATTAATATTCAGAGACAATAAATTATTGATTATATCTTTGCAATTCCAATAGCATTCTATAACAACCTTTATAAATAGCCATTTAAAAAATTGTTATTTAGAAAAATATAATAATAAAATAATAATCAGGAATAATTTATTCCTTAATCAATGACTTTTACAATTTTATATATTTGTTGTCAATGTTTAATTAAAAACTAGGTTATATAATATCTTGATATATGTATATACATACATTATATGTACATATATATGTATATCGATATGCATAAAAAAAGGTTAATTGATCTGGTGTGAACTGAATTTTGCTTATTACCGGTTCACAGTCGGGTCCTATTTAAACGCTGGGAAAATTGCCAACTTTTCGTGCACACGTCGGGTATTTTCACACGCGTGTATATGGGGATATTTATTCGGGGCAATACGGTGAAACGACCGTACGCACGATTATACGCATAATTCATTCGCTGCGAGGCAATAAAGAATTCACCTCACAAAGCGGCCATGTAATTAGCAGCGTTCCGAATAAAGGAAATATTTCACGGCTAGTACATTTGTCTCATATACGCAACAATTCCCTGTATTTTTATAAAATCCGTCCTAGTCTTGTCCTTTCTTATTTTAATAATTGCAAAAACATTTATAATCCTTTCCCTAGCTAGCAACTAATTTTAATGAAACACATTCTTAATCTACACATTCAATAATGATTCATTAGCTTCTATTCATTAATGAAAAGAGTGCGCGTATCTTCGTACTTCATTAATCTGTTTCATTCTATTGTGCTATTCGTACTTTTTTACAGCTCTTTAAAGATAGAAGAAATTCTCGTAAAAAAAATTTTCTAACTTCGCTAAGGGACTTTTACGTACATCCCTTCGACTTGGGGATGAATCTCGTTCTACGAAGCGTTTAACAGAATAATGGGCGACTTAGTCTCTCCCGGGTAGCTGTAATAATTTACAAACCAGACGTTGGCAAATGATTTTGCTGTCTGCCGCCCGGGCTGGCACATCACTCGCTCCGGCTTCGTTCGCAAGGCGAGCACACGCCTCCGGTTTATCTGTACACCGACCACCTTCGCGTTTCTCTTCTCGCTCGCAGCAAAGTTCGACGCAACGAAGGCAAAGCGGATCGTCGTACTGCAAATTCACAGTGGAGCTTGTGAGGGACGACGACAGCTCGCGCTTCGTTAAAACGCCTTGCGCGAACGGCGCGGGTACATATTCGCCATGAAATTTTCACCGCCCGAAAATTACGCGAGATTCTCCGCTCCGGTTGGTAATTATGCGCTCAGCCGACAGGCTAACTCTATAACCGTAAGTGCTTGATATTGTTGAATGGCGTCAGCAGCCGGCGATACGGCGAATCTAGACGGCTAAACTAATGCAATTTCTCCGAAGTATGTCGTACTAAGAGATACGTTTCGAGTCATCAAGAGATTTTAATCTTAGGTTGTTCTCGGTGTCCGCCATGATACGACTTATCGCACCGCCTAGCGGATCAAGAGAATCTTCGGATATAACAGATATTAATATACTGCCCTGATAGTCGGCAAATAGTCAATCGTCAATCAAAGATTTCGGCATTTTACATCAGTTTCATATTTCCAGATTCTGTCGAAAGTATCGATTTTCTCTCTCAACTTACTTTTCCTTTCAACCGCTCAAAAGTTGTTCGCTAAATAATATGTAACAATTGCTACTGAAACTCAGCAACAAGTTCAACGGGGCACTATTATAAAAGGAAAAGGCGAGCGAGGCACGGACTTGCAGCGCATAAATATTGAGCGAGCGTATCCCTCACCACCCGGGCCCCCTTGGTCTTGTACAGTTCTTTACGTCCGAAAACTTTCTTAGACGCCAGTTTTGCATAAAAGGGGAGAAAGTTTCTTTATTTAGACATCGACGGCGGCGCGGATTAAAAATTTACCGAAACGCGGTCTATTTTTCTTACAGTCGCGAGAAATCGATACTTGAACCGCCGTTGTAAGAATGAACGGACCGGCCGAGGAGAACACAGACGCAGAGAATTATTTATTAAACGAGCTCCTTGCTGCCTCGGTCGGCTACGCTTATGGAACGGCATGTAAAGGATCGACGTAACATCCCATAACGCGCGCGAACGACGGAACTAATCTATCGAGAAATTCCCTTGTAACAATCCAATGTGAGAGTATTATCCATAAAATTTTTGCTTCTAACTTTTTATATTTATTTTTAAAACGTTTTACAAAAACAAAAATGTAAACAGCGATAAACCACAGTTTGAAATGTGAGCGTAAAATTTTATTTTTTTATTTATATAAAAGCGAGAAACAATTTCTTTAATTTTGAAAGCGACACAAATAAAATTTTAGGAAATAAACTCAAGCAAAATGTCTTTAAAAAATATAATCAATATATCTATATATTTATCGCGCATGTGAAATATCGGTAATTTTATTTTTATAATCTATTACTTATATGCATATAGTTTAGCAGCTGTAAACAGATATCTTTATACGCAGAATTTTATAAAGCTAGTTTTATCATAACCGTATTAATGTAGACACTCATTACGTTTACGTTATAACGTAATTAAATGTTTTCATCACGATTATCATAACGATGTTAAACGGCGTGGAGAATTGAAATATGTTTGACATCTTCCATATGAAAGAGACATCGTATTCGATTATACAATTTACATATATTTATTCAGCGAATTACATCTATATTACGAAATGCGGAATGCGTTCGTGACGGCAAGGATATGAAAAGCGGCTGTTACGAGACGTAACATGTTAACCTAATGTAGTTGTTAGCTTCTGTACAAAACCAGTAAGTCGAATAATAACGTCTCGTACCAAGATTTTCCTTTATTACAATGAAATTTTCAAAACAGTAGGAAAAATTCGAGGAATGTACTGAAATAAATACATTCCGATTGAGAGAAGGCGCAAACATAATTCAAAAGCATGTAAAGTGTCTGCAGAAAATATTACGTGCATGTAAAGTGTCTGCAGAAAATACAACGTCCTAAAAAAATATTTTAAATTTTCAAAAATATTTTACAGAATTATTAGAAAAAGTCTATATTGCGTCTTTAATATATATTTTATGTCTTTAGTTATGATATTTTTAAGACATTGTTTTTAAAGTATCTCATTTAGGATAGATTTGTACATAATTTGTATATAATTTTGATAGGTAAAACTGATAGACTGTAAAAGATGTGAAACAATATATTCTTAATGAGATTCGGCAAACAAAGAAACGGAGTATCGCGTTTAAAAATTCGCTGCAATTCCCGTAAAAACGAATACGCAGAGAAAAGTACATAAAAATCCTAGCAAGTGGTCGGTTATAAAAAATAATATTATCCTCGCAAAGAGTTCGATGTTCATGTTTTTCGAGAGCATGAAATTGGAGCGCGTGAAGCAAATCCTTGGCTTCCTTTTGCGTCGAATTACGGGACTCCACCGCTGGATTTTCATAACGATCACACGCAGGACTTGAGCTTTATATTCCCGTAAACGGTGGAGGCAGAAAGATGCGCCCGCGGAACTCGGTAGAAACTACGTAGCCGCGACGGAGCTCAGCGAAGAAACAACCGCGCGTAAAGTTAATAATGCAACAATCGCTGTCGACTACACGCTCCCCTGTCTTGCGCGTAGAATCATTCCTTCATATAATTTAATTAACCACATATACGTATTATGCGCATGTTAAAAAAAATATTAAATTTAATAGCGTATAAACAATGTTATTTAAAAAAAAAGTTTCACAATCAGTCACAATGTATCTTCTTACAAAGACAGATTACTTTATAATTAAATTTGCGCGAACTATTTGCTCTTTTACAAGTAATTTCTCTGTCGTAAGCAAAAAAAAAATTTAGTCAGTGTTAAAAAGACACTATTAAAATGAAATATTAGCGTGAGATTTGGTTAGCGGGAGATTTTGAGAGATTTCTTGATTTTTTTCGAAATTTTGCTCGCGCCAGCGTTGGCGGGCGTTACATGTATACCGTCATGGTCGAACGGGGCGCGATATATTTTGACGTCAAAGTCAGCTTTGTCGAAAGCTGTGAAAATACGAAGGAAGATAAAAAAGAGAGGAAAAGAGAAAAAAATATGCAACGTGGAAGGAAATGCAGATCATTGACAATCGCATGCAGCCTTACTGTCTTTCTCATTAATTAAGTATATACGTTTAAAATTTATACGCGACAATTTGTACGGTAATTTTATATGTAAAAGAAAAATTGAATTTGTACGGTTACGCTTTTTTTTTCCTAATCCCACCAGGCGTGGCGGCGTGCCTGCTCGATCGCCGATTCTTCCTCGACGTGATATCCGACCGGATATATTTCGCCAGCGCGCACCAAGCGCACGAATTCCATCAGGACGGTGGGATGATCGGGAATATTCGCATAGTTTTGCACGGGAACTCCGATAGCCGAATAACGTGGTTAAGGAGAGGAGAACGGAGTGGTAGCTATCCGCAACATGTCTCTGCTTTCAAGCAGCAAGACCGTTTCTGAACTTTTCGGGGGTACATGGGTAATGATCGCGCGTAACACACATAATGATTTCGCTCGATGCGAATGGAGCAAGATTAATAGTGATGGAGTATTATGACGTTGCGAAGAAAAAAGATTATTGTTTCAATGTTACTTAAAAAAAAAGTATAGTAAAACAAAGAGATAAAAGCTAGCGATTCTTAGTACATATTTTCATTCGTACGAACGTTAAGTGTAAGTTAGATAAATTGCATTCATGTAAACATATCGTCCGTGTGTTCACAAAAGAAATTAGTAACAAATTTATTTAAAGTATTGATCGCGGAAATATGAGAGATTAACGATGTAGTCTCTCTTGGAAACTTTTCGACGAGTTCGTCACGCGTTCCGCTATTATTTCTTTCTTTTTCGCATTTAATATCCACACCCCGTGCCGCTGTTATTTCTCCTTGAAGAAGCAGGTTTCCTCTCCGCGTGCGGAAGCGGAAGCCCGACTGCGACGTTGGGAACGGAGACATTGTCACGACGCTGGATAATCGAGAATATTCGTACAGTTTTGCAGCAAGGTGGCAGCGATAGGTGAATAAGGTGGGTTAGGCGAAGAGAGAAACGGCGAGGAGAGCTGTCCGCAACACGTCTCTGCTCTCAAGCAGCGAGGTCGCCTCGAGGCATCCAAGTTTACTCGCAACTTCACCGCCAACTTCTCAATATTCATCCCAATTATATACCAAAGCTCATGCACAATTGCCACGAAATCTACGCTGGCGCCTTCATATACACCCGAGAGCGAATGCGAATTCCGTTACATTCGCGTCCAGCGAAACACAGCTGGCTGACTTACTTTAAAGGGAATGTGAGCTTTCAAGAGCTTACTTTTTAAAGCTATACAATGTCTTCGCGACTGATCTTCAGATAAAATTTTGACAAAGAATTTCACTTGAAATTAACTGAAGCATAAAGTTCTATTACTTTCTTTGCATTCCTAAAGCTTAAAACTGCTAACTCTTTTAAGTGCTTGTACGTCATTGTTATTGACATTTCAATATTTTTATAGAGAAAATTATTATACGTCTCGACGAAAAAATACGCCTTATTAACAAATAAATTATAAAAATTTCGTGTGAATAATAATTCAAATCCTACTCATTATAAATTTATAAGCTTAACGTTATTTTATCATAACATTTTATATTCTCTGGTATGAAAATGTATCTGAAATGGATTCAAGACAATAAATCGACAGGCAATAAGTGACAGTAACTATTTTACCTTTTCCACAAATTTCTACCTTATCGAGCTTAATTTAAGTAATGTGATTTCTTTCGCTATTTCTGTGTATTTTGAAAACAAATTATAATGTACGAGAAATTTGGAGTTTTTAAATATTGCAATAAAATGTTCCGTAAATAAAAAAATAAATCGTTTATTTATTAAAAACAAAATATCCTAAACTATTTACAATTTTGACGAAATTATTTTTAATTATAAACCAATTATAGTATTCAAAATTAAGATGAACATACTAAAGCTCGTCCAGCGTGCTTAATTGCACGCGGTAAGTTCTAAATAATGATGTAGTTTGCGATAATACTAATCCAGCATTTGACAAGTAATTATGTTTAAATCCCTTATATTCACTTCTAATTCTGTACATTTTGTTGTACCGACTAACTCATACATTCGTGCTTAAAAATTTATCTTACAACATACATCTGTTTGTTATTTTGTAAATCGTCAATTATCAATTCTCGCGTCAAAATGTAATCTTTTTTTAAGATCGTGGAATTTTTTCACATATATAATCTGTACAAGCAGATGTATATTAATAATTCAATAATATTACTGACACATCTAATTTTACTACTTTGCTTTTCACTATGTCAAACAACTTCAAGTTACTTTGCTTTTCAAGTTAAGAATTAGCAATGTCATTAAATAAATTAATAATTGTACAAAAAATTAAATTAATCCTTCAGTAATGTCGTTTCTAGCAACTAAAAATAAAACAGCCGCTATCAGAAAAAAAAGAGGGTGCCTATAACACTTAACACTTGTACAAAAAACGCTCTTGAAAGACTACTATTGAAACCTCATGAATGCGCTGATACTGTAATGTAAAAAGCAATACAGGTCGAGAGACAGCAGATATCGACGTCATATGTGTGACAAGAGTAACACTCTGCTGGTTGTGTTATATCGACAAAATTAATTGCATCGCGCGATAAAACAGTGCAGGCCGGATAAAGTTTCACGCGAAACCATAGCATACTATATTGACACGTGTATATATCACGATGTACCCCAGGGGACTGTATACAATCCAGATGTGCGTTTTATTTTTTTATTTATTCGTAATATGACTTTGATAGTTCCGTATACATAGATTATCGCGTCACACGGCAGACATCACTACGCGCTGGGTGTTAATTATTGACGCCATGTAAAATATTTACAAGACTCCACCTCATCTGTATGCCATGTAAAATATTTGCAAGACTCAAACGCAAAGAGGGAAAAAAAACAGTTGAATCTATTTTGTACGCTCATTTTAGAACATGGCAAAATATTTCTCTTATATGTACGGAATAATTTCAACTATCCGACGTTTTCTAATTATCTTTATATATCTATC
Source organism: Tetramorium simillimum (assembly GCA_011636635.1). NCBI lineage: Eukaryota > Metazoa > Arthropoda > Insecta > Hymenoptera > Formicidae > Tetramorium > Tetramorium simillimum. The sequence continues at coordinate 16,478 of VBVQ01000670.1, forward strand.
CTCCCTCGCCCCCTCCCCCGCCGGTACTTCAGCTAATCCGATTTCGCAGGGGCAAATTACAGCTTTTGAGTTGCGCAGCGACTTTCCTCTCGTTCCCTAAATAAATTTTACAATTTTTGCATCTTCTTTCCCACGACTAGGACTGAAGCCAGCCGCTCTAACGACACATTAGAATAATAAGACTCTGAAGTGCATTAAGGTCCACCCAAGAATCCCTCTCGTACTGTTGCGCGCTTCTCGGTTCGTATATACATTTTAATTATGCCCCTGCCTTTCTCGGCGTCTCTCCTACAGTTTCTCTCGTAGGGGCCGCAGACCTGTGTCCCATCGAGAGGAGGACACAACGAGGTTTTCTTTACGCGCCCCTTATTACGCGTGGACGACTAAGAATGCCACGCGTGCAGCGGAAACCGTGTGCTCGTTCCGCTCGCGGCCAGTAAAGCCACATTGATAATATAAAAGATCGCTTGAGAAGCCGCGCACGTCCCGCGTAATGTATGCGGGGAAACCGAGTAAAACAAAACAGTCCCGCTGAAATTGAATACAAATTTCTGGCTTGTTCTCTTTCCCTATCTCTCTCTTTCTCTTTCTTTCTTTCTCTGTCTTTCTTTAGCCGCCGCCACGCTCGGCACCAGAAATACGGAGGCGCCTTACTGCCTCCGTCGTGGATATACGAAAAATTATGTTCACCGTAATGACGATAAAAACGAGTACGGTAGCATGAGTCCCATTTCAAGCGGACCGCCGAGGGTTGCTGTATCGAGACGAAGTACCGATACCTGATATCGACATCGGAGTCAACAAAAACTATCGATGATATACTTGATATTGGAAAGAATGTATCGTGGTACCTGTAGATATCGGTATCCCTCGTATCTACTTAAAAATTAATATTTTAATTGACAATTTTTCTTAATTTTTCATTTTCAAAACTTTCCTTTTTTAAAGATCTTAAGAGAGATGTAACATCAGAAGATTCTCATCTTCACAGATATTTACAATTAGAATTTACAATTAATTTATATTTAAGAATATTAAAAAGTTTAATTAGAGAGAACTTGATAAAAGTACTTAATAATTTTCTTAAGAAGTATAAAACTTGATATTTTGAATATTGATTACTTTCTGATAGTGAAAGAACAGCGAAAGAAGAATGATAGAAACAAACTAGAAGAACAATACAATGGCAAAATATGAAAAAAGAATTCATTAATCAAAGAGATTTTTATGGCCAAGCTAACATGAATTCTGGCTTAAAGAGACAGTACAATTTTCTGATAATATTAACGCTTTCAATCCATAATTTTATTGCGAGATATAAAATACAATACAACAAAGCAAAATCCAACAACAATGAAATTGATAATTTTGTCCTTTTTACATTTTTATATATATTTTAATGACAAACAAAAGAAAATAAAATTAACTCACTATAAATTCAGATTGAAGTTGTAACTTTAATATATTGTCAGATAATAATCATTAATTAATTTGTAAAAATCTTGTAACCTTGAGCTTTTATAAAAGTTCTTGTGTGCAGTCATTTTATTGTAAATGCGAGAACAATACATTTATTTTAATTATTTATAAATATATTGTACTTTATATTTTACAATTTTTACTTGCATCCTTTTTGTTAAAAATTAATTTTTTTTATACGGATCTTTTAATTTAATCCTTGAATCATTATCTACAATATGTCAAAGTGTAATTCAAATCAGATAAAATGATCCACGTAAAATAAAATGAGCAAATTGTCATTTCCATTTATAGTCTGGGTACTTCATTCGAGGTAATTGACTAAATTGCCATCAAGTGCGCGATCAATCGTCTTTGAAGGAAATGGTATCGCATTCGATCGAGGATCACAAAACTAAATAGTAATGACGGTATCGATTCCAGCGAGTTATCACTTTCGAAGTCGGAATGAAGCGCGCGCGCGGCCGCGTTCCCAACTTTATTCTATCTTCGAAATTAGTTCAGCCGTCTTGGCACGTCTTTGTCGAGCTGTTGGTGATAAAGTTTAGTATGCTAATTCGCGGAACAGCTGTGCGGCTCCGCCAGCCCGAGCAAAATACCAAAATTATTGAATTTAAATTGCCGTAATTAAAACGTCTTACGGACGCCGACGAATTTCCAGATTTCGAATGATCCCGGACTTCGCATTAATGTCGGACGCCCGCTACATGCATTGCATGCGCATGCATTACATAGACGGCATATGGAATTTATTATTATGTTTTCGAGTTCTTAGAATATCTTTAATAAAACTCGAAGAGTTGCATCTTTATGAAGAGGGGAGAAGTGGAGGGAAAGAGGAGAAACGATTTTACGAACAAATTACAACACTGACGAGAAATTTATTCTTCGCTTAATCATGCACTAAAACGAAAATGTCTATACTTTAATTAAATGTCTACATCTTTTACTAGAGCAGTAAAAAAGAATAAAGATTGGAAAATATTTAAAGAATTTTAATTATTTTTTCAAATTACATAAAATAAATTATACATTTAAGTTTTATATTATTAGACTAAACACTATTTCTCACTAACAAGACCTTCTTATTTAATTACCAATAACGAACAGCGCTTTAACGCTTTCGCAAATTCTCGTTGTTGGCATCTAATTATTTAACTATAGACTAAACTATGTGTAGCAAATAGATTTTCATCCCATTAATTAATATTCGCAGTGCCGGAATAGAGCGGCTTTATTGCAAATCACGATTAAATTTCCGAGTATTCTGTCGCGTTCCCGCTATTGAATCGTTTAGTGTCGCCATCGAGAGAGACTTCCGGTTCATATTTAGGACACAATCGCGAGAAAACGCGTCGTATCGCATTTAGTGGGCACTTCTCACGCGAGCGCGTTCGCACGCGTGGAAATCGGGGACGCATTAGCGCGACAGTGGGGCGGTTCAGATTCGGTTTAATCGTTTCCCATGCACTCCGCCGTGCCCATTGTCGACCGTGGCTCTATAATAATTTAATGCCAGATATAATAAGTTACTTGCTGTCTGGCTGACTGCCAGACTTGCCCTATTCATTTCCTCTGTGAAAGCCGAAAAGCGACCGAACAGATGGAGCGTTAACTTATGGACTGTCTTTTGATGGTGCCATCGCAGCGGCGGACGCGCCCGAGTGAATTTAAACGTCGTCTGATCTTAATTGGTCAGCCCCTAATTGAGAGGCTCATTAAAGGCCATTAATGCGCTACAAGCCGGCAAGATTCTTCCCTCTTTTTTTCTCTGGCGCGAACAATGTACGGATACGTAATCTTGAAGAGCTTAATATCTTTAAACGATCTAATAAGCTCCAAACTCATCGAAATAAACTCATTGACCTTAGGTACACACATTTTCTTCCTCTTTTATTTCACTTGTTGACTTGATTTTTTTATTTCCCAATTGTATGTATCCTGTTTTTGATCTTTCTTATAATTCTATTTTCATAATTTCTTTTATTTCAATTTTGAATACAATAAATACAATAAATCTTTTAACAAGTTATGTATCTTAAAAATTTATTATCAAAAGTCTCATTTTTGAAGATCTCTAGATTTTCTATCATCGCACAAACTGTTCGTGTTTCGATATTTATTTATTTAAGAAAGATTGCCTGCTGTCAAAAGAGATATGAAGAAATAAAAAGAAACTGAAACAGATATAATATATGTGATCCTCAATTTTCCGCTAACGATCTGCCACTTACAAGAACAGAAGACTTTTATCATGTCAGGATGAAACTCCGTCAGCTTTCTGCGAGAGCGAACAATCGCGCTAGACATTTAATTTCAATTAACGTCGCTGTCGAAATTATGTCGGGCGCAATTCAGCATCAGAGTATAGCGCGACTCAAGCAAGTGTCTACCGGAATTAATCGCCGGTTAAAATGCGTTCGGCCGATGTAACGCGACAAATTAATTCCCAGGGCGCTCTGTAAATACGGCGTATTATTGTACCGCCACCTGCGATCTATCCACTATTAGCGTTAGCTTGGGGATAGATTTAATCAAAGGTGATAACTACGCTGCTATCGCGACGCTATCGATTCTCGGCTGTGATCGATGAAATTCTAAAAGTGCGTATCGAAACAGTATAACGTATTCATCGTGTAATCGAGTACGAGAGATCCATTTATACCGCATGGATTATACCCCATAAAAAGTTTTACACAAATTTTCGTGCAGACCAAAACGCAGTTCTCCAAAATGGTTAAGTCGCTTTTTCGGTACACCAATCAATTTATACCGACTAATATATTCATTAATTTTTTAGATCAAAGCAATATCTTTGCTAAAATATTATTTTTTGTAAAGATATATTGAATTGCATACAAAAATATTTGTTAAATTCAAAGACCTTAAAATATCTCTTTTATTTATTTCGTAAACTAATGACGTAAACGAATGAATTTATTTTATATAAAATAAAATTGCAGAAAAATAATTGCATATATATATAAATTTTTAAATATTAGACACAATAGTACATCCTACAGTAAACTTGTGTTTTTATTTATTTAATAATAGAGATAAACAAATTATTATATATTATGCTGCAATAGTAAATATTAAATCTTGTAGATATCTATCATGAAAACTTTTTCCAAAACTGGTATTACCGATATTGGAAGTTTTATTAATAGGAACAGCGGGAAAATGGAATTAAGCTCTCGCAAACAAGCATTTAGATTGGTTTACCCCGAAGCGATAATATAAAATATGGCAGTGAAGTTTGTATGGTTGAGATTCTTGCGGAGTTTGGAAACTATTTATTCACAAATTAAATGGAATTTTTACAATATTAATAACTTTGTTACAAACCCGCAAGTATGATAATTGAAAACAAGATGCTTATAATTAATATATGTATGCAAATATAGCAATATTAAAAGTTAAAAATTGTAAAATTATCGTCTCAAAATATATGTAATACTTCTTAAGTAAATACAATACATATGATAAAATAATTTAATATTGTAATAGCTTCTTATCAGCTTCAATTTTAATTTCTTTAACAATTTAATGATTTAGAGAATATAATTTTCTATTGTTAATTAAATTCTTTCTTCTTAAACTTATATAAGTAAAAGGTTTTATAAAGAAAGCATAATTTTATCTTTAAACTTTATAAAGAAATTATATTTATCCATTACAACTATGTTATCCAAAGTGGAAATAATAGTTTTCCGTAGATTCTGTTTTCCTTCGTTATCTTCAGCAATTCCAGGTTTCCATGATTTAAAGTTAAAGGATATGATATCAAACGCAGGAAATGTACCGACATCCGATATATAATCAATTAAAAGAAACTTTAATCAGTTCAGCTTAATATAAAAAATTTTAAACTTCAAGGAATTAAATATCCTATAACTACATTGCTAGATTTGATACGTGCAATAATAAAAATAAATGCAATATCTCTTTAAATTAATAAAATGATCATTTAGAAATAAATAACAATTAAATGCATCTCAATCATTCTCTTTCGTTCTCTTTCTCTCAAAATAAAAATTTTTCCAATTTTTTAAATTCAAACAGTTTTGAGAATTGCAATTTTGAGATATCCCCAGCGCCATCCGTAGGTGTTGGAGAAAAGCAATGCGCAAGGGGATGTCGACAAGGGTGAAATTTATCATACGAAGAATGAGGCAGATACGGATTGTAAAATTTAGTAGCTGATGTTAACAATAAATTAGCTAAAATTGATAAGTTAACTAAAGTTAGTAAGTATAACGATACAACGAAATTGCTGATAATAAGCACTTAAAGTTCTATTTTTCCAACACACAGTTCATCTTCCCAAACACTTGATAACAGTAATTACCTTTATTAAAATAAATGTAAAAACAAAATCAAGTTAACGTAAAAAAATCATATTTATTAAAATATGATTTAATATTTATTAAATAATATTTAATATTTATTAAATCATATTTAACAAAACATCCAATATTTTTATAATATTTAATAAAATATCTAATAAAATGTCTATTAAAATATGTAAATGTGTTTGGAGGAAGCAAAAAGTGTCAAGAGAAAATATTCAATAGAGAGAAAATAAAGAAAGAAATTAATACAGAATAAAAAAAGTATTATTTTTAATTAAATCCCTCCCAAGTGACTTATATTCGATGTTTAACAATATACTTTTCACGGAACTTCTCGAAGCTTATATATGCACTTCTTGATTACATCCGACGCGTGCAATTAATTCCTACACTTAACCGTCGCCAGACATATTATCATGTGAATAGCAAGTGCCATTCACATATTATACCGCAGCATTTGAGACCACGAACCGGCGCGCGAGCCAACGATTACGCCAGCATTGTTCCGAAAATCCTCGTCATTCCGCTTCGCAGCAGAGCCGCGGGATATCCAACATTAAGACGTTGATCCCACAATTTCTTCGAACCACGGGAAAAGCGGCAGCCGTCTTAAAGCGAACCGTCCGCTTACGGTTATATATATCGGATTTTACGGCGACGCGAGTTTCTCAGATTTGATTCGAGACGAAGTGGCTAAGGACATACACTTCTCACTATTACCCCGGGGAGACCGAGGTAGCGGGATCTGCCTCGTTGATCAATGTTCGCCAAGTTCGCGGCCTCGAAATCCCATATTGCTGCTCGCGGGTGTCACGCGATGAGAGCCACGGAGAAAGTTAAACCACACGTACGTAATTTGAATAAGGGCGCTATGAGGTGATATACATGCAGATTTCCTGTTCGCGCGGTTGCCATAAGTGACTCGGTCCTCCTCGACGACGTCGTCGTCGTGCGGGGACTTATAGCCGACGGAAAGTTTAATTTGATGGAACTTCAATCTGTGCGCGTGACGATATCGGACGCCGTCTCTAAATTGCGTTCAGCTTATCTCTGCGCGCCGCGTGAAGAATTGAACCCGCAGATTCTATTCGTGCACGCCGCGCTGACAAACATTTTCGGAATTCGTCCGGTTGCGCGAGGTTTTGAATGAAACGATTTTTATCGCCCCGGCCTTTTGTTCGAACCCGAAAACGGCACGTAGTTTCCATGGGGAGATTTATTTCCGTTGCGCGAGAAAAAAGGAAGAAAGTTACAGCATACGGTAGAATTACTTTCTCCGTGGAGGATATTTCCATTATATCCTTTTTCCACGCAGAGGAAAGGAGATATCGTTTTTTTATTTCATTTTCAATGATAGCACCGTGTGTAACGCTATTACGTATTGCTTAATAAATGCATAAGTACACTTTACTCTTTCGCACATTATTGTAAAGACGTGAATGTGGAGAACCAAGAGAAATAAAATAATCGCGTTACGTGCAGCAAACTAATGAGATGCCTATTAATCGGGAGCCATTAAATGTTTGCGGTCGTGTTACTTCATCTTTACGGCAGAAATGCAAACTTCCACATTTACGGTTTAGTACGAGGCTCGGGGCTCATTGTCCAAAATACATTCATCTCGCCGCAAAGCGCTCGCGAAAGCCTCTTGTGGCGGTAAGATAGGACAGATTCTCTGGTTTTTGCGAAGCACCGGCAACTTTTCGGCCCGCTCACCCGCGCGAAGTTTCGACCGGAATTAGCGACACGGTTGGCCTGGAACGGCAAGGCCGTAACTCACTGGCTTCCACCATCGCCGCACGATTGTATTGCGAGTTCAGGCCGAATCGTGGCGCGCGCCGTAAACGAGGAATATTATGTGTCTGATTTAAAACGGGCGCAACTACTGCGGAGATTCATTACGCCCCGCTTGTTCTGTGCGTCGGATGCGATTCCGCTTGTCACGCCCGTATTTTCAACGATATTTAACCGTAAGACTGTCGAACTTTCTTCGGTCGTATCTGTTATCGGGATGAAACATTCACGAATAGCAAAAAAAAAAATTACTTACATTTCGGGACGATTCACCAGCTAACTCTGCTGACCTGCAAATATAAAATTCTAAAATTAAAACTGATGACTAATACAATGAGATAATTTATTCTAATGTTAAGTAGATACATCCTTTTCTATTAAGAATGTATTCAGCCATTTAATAGAATTGCTATTTCCGAAGAACTTTAATAAACTCGATAAATTTAACTGCAACGATTTTAATTAATAACTCTCAGCTTTCAACTTAATAACTTTAATACTGTGTCTCCCTTTGATATATTATATATGGCACCATATAGTTTTATTATAGCTACATTTTTTTCAAGCCATAGTATAACACGGTTAAAATTTTTTACGTTAATGATATATTTATTAGGTGTAAAATAAAAATAAAACATCAAGATTATGAAAAAATTATGAAAAAATTACATGTCTTGTACGTGTAAAGATAAAGGCTTTGATCACTCCTCGAGATATCAGAGCAAAAAATTCTAATAAAATTTAGCTGCGCATAAATTATATTTTAATTGCTATTCGTTGAGTCTGATTTCTATTAAAACTTTTCCCCGAGAAAGCATCACGTGTACTGGTTTACTTTTTACGTAATATTTTAGCTTAAATTAATTACAATGCAAAAAATTAAATATAATTGAATTAATAATGTTGCGCGAATTTTGCGAAATTAATAAAAGATGAATTCCATAAATCATTAAGACAAGTATTTATACATTTTCATAAAATGGGAATTATCGTTAAAAAAAATTAGTGATTATTGTTAATGATTAAATAAAATTCTCAATAAGACAGATAAGACAGATATTTCGTTCTGATGGCTTAATTTCTGCAATATACTCATGTTATCGAATACTAAATGTTTGGCTGCACGATGTAATTGGCGGGAAAGAACTTCAAAGCGATCTTGCTCCAAGCTTATGCGTCTTTAGTTATTGTGCGTTCGGCTTTTACATACATTGTCGCAGGCAGCTTTTACGCTCTCAGCCCGTTCGGCCATGACGCGAACGACATCAAAGCGGCTGAACGTGTAAGTCAACAACGCAACGGCGAGCTTTGGACCCATAATTATGCAGCAGCTGCGTGTACCTTCTGCTAAAATATACGCTACGCCGATATTACTTCATTTAATGTAAATGTACACTTAATCACGCCTCTTTTGTAAATATAATATTTGCGAACCTCTTTTTGCGTGAGAATGTTTCGCCGAGAATCATAATTGTAAAATATGTTTATCAATTCAATTATGCTCCCAAACCAAGTAGCAAATGATGAATGATATTAAAAAGCAACTCTCTGATTTCGATGCCGATACATTAGTTTTATTCGATGGAAATGGAAATGAAACAATCGCATCGAGAAGCGAGTGAAGGAAACGAGTCCCGTTTCGCTTGGCGATACTGCGACACAGATTTCCGGTTAAATATAATACAAGTTTGCGCTCCATTGATTTCTGATCTCCAATCCATTATCGTGAAAATGACATCTACGTTTGAGCGCGAGCAGTCACCGCAGAATTTATCGAACTACTTTACATCATTGCCGAAAGTATAAACGATCCCCCTCCCCACTCGAGTCGCGGTCGTACATCAGTTTTTAAGGGTGATCGATCAAACTTTTCAATACACTTACACGAGGGGGCGGGGAAGTCCTTCCCGATTTAATATACCATTAAGCTTAAATGTGCTGCATCCGGGGCACTTCGTTCTACCGCCTCCCTACCCCAACTACTTCGTGCTTCCGCATTGAAAACTTAAATTGTGCGCATTCACTTCGTCCTGGATTTTTGCTTTCCAAGTCCCGGCGAATTAATCTTATTTCAATATTGATAAAGTCGGTCGTAAGTCATAGCGCCGATCGCGGTTCCAATGCGCTTCGATAAATCACTTCACGACTGTCAACTGGTTGAAACTTGCTCCATAAACTCACAGCGTTTTGACACCTTATTCTTGCGGATGCTTCTCATTAGAAGTGACATTCATAGAAAAGGGCCGTACAATCGGACGACTCTATACGAAACGGACATTTGAAGAGAAATAATCCTTCCGTTAAACGAACGAATTTCACCAAAACTATAATATCCGGACATAATTGGATCGGAGTAATTTCTTCTTTAATAAAAGGCGACACTATATACGTAATTGTTAAAAATATTACACAACCCAAAAAGCCTATCAGCCACCCATTATGGGAAGCAGCGCAGGTTAAGGAAGACATACTAAAGGTAATGGTCCGTTTATACCGCGGAAACGGCCCGTCAAGAAAATCGATATCACTCACAGCATTGAAGCCGTGGAATGCGGTGGGAACCCGCGGGCTGGGCTCTTAAACCGCGATTTCTTAGCTGGTAGTGAAATGGCGGTGTTTAGCATGAGGAGGCGGCTCACAAAGGGCAGCTCGTTATGACACTAAATCAACTGCCGTAAAAACTTGGAAAATTCTGATAAGAGCGAAACGAGATGGGACAATGAGAAGAATAGCCTCTAGCCTTGAACTCGTAGACCATTGCGTTTTTAAGTACACCGAAAGCAAAGCGACAACGCGAAAATAGCATCTACGTTATGAGTGTCGGAACAACGATAAGCATAATGCCCAAGGCAATTTACAAAATGTAAGGGAAGAATGATAGTGGCGTAATTATAGCAGGAGATACGTATCTCACATCCACTGAGAAAAATTCCCTCTTCTAATTTATTATAAATGTTAAATCTCAAAATAAATAAAACTTGTAATAGATCAATTGCATTGGCAGTAATCGATAAAGGCAAAACATAGAATAGGATATTATATTACATAATTGATACTAGGTTAATGCGAATTTCCCAGTAAATGCGATCAAACGACGCTAATCTTCAACCACGATGTTTCACACCGTGCTAAAATCGATAATCGCCACGATATGACGTGAAAATGCGTGCGTACGTACGTATGTATGTGCGTACATATCTGTGGGAGATATTTGGAAATTGCGAGTTTTTGTATAATCATTGTTTTAACCTCTTTGCAAAATTCATCTCAAAATGTCGAAAATGCGAGTGCGATTTGCGACTGTATTTTTCACCGTAAAAGATAATTAGTCATTAACGCGTTCAGACTGGCATGAAGCGATACCGCAATTGTTTGTTCCGTCCACCAAGTGGTCACAGCGCGGCGATTTATTTAAATAATATATGCTAAAATCAGACTTAATACCGCGCCTTCTCTCGTGCTAAAACTCTGCGAGCATTTAATTCCTCGACGATTATCGAAATAAAAGCCGAATTTATACTCATGGGACAAACGATTCGAGCGAGTATTACCAACACAATACATTGGCCTGGGATTGCGTAAATATGCTCGGCAAGTTATTGCGCCATTCATGTCGATATAATCTCAGGGTATTATAACGACGTTGTAATATCGTTTGGATAAAAAATCAAAACTGCGGATGAAAAACGAATCGTATTTTAAATAAATGTAGTAGTTTGTCGTAACAGAATGGAGAACAATTTAGATAGATAGAAATTTAACATTCCCTTCAGATTTACAATCATCATTTACACTCTGGAAAGTAATTAATTTTTCATACTTTTTTATATCTTTTATAAAGTTTTAGCATGATAAAAAATCTGTTATATAGCACGTTTTAAAAAATGGGTATTAAACTTCGTAATTTGTTAGAAAATAAACACTATCTAGTTATTTCACATAAAATCACACATCATTTTAACAGATTTATAACAATTACTCCCTTCTTATGATATTTTGTGATATTAAATCATTAATATCACAATAAATAATATTATAGAATTGATAATATTCTTATACATACATATACAGAGAGAGAGAGAGAGAGGGAGAGGGAGAGAGAGAGAGAGCGCGTTGTACATTCCTATCAATAGCTGTATACAATTGTGTAGATTGTGGAAACTATTTGATCACGATACACTGTTCTATTGAAACATTCGGTATCCTATTAATATTGCCTCGATTGCCCATTGCGAAAACGTAAACATTGCAAAAGTGGACATATCATTAGCGTCATCACAAAGATAGATCCATTTTAATCTACGCAGCGGTGGAAATTCCAGAAAATTGGGGCTAATGATCTGAAATTGCACGAAAACATGCTGGACTTCCGATGTTCACACTGCGCGATTAATGCTAAATGCAACTATATGGTTTTCAGTCCTGTTGATGTAACCGGTTGCTTATGTGTGTGCATAACACTGAGGGGGATTAGACCAAGGCAGCCTATATTCAACGCTTCACGCATGTTGGGAATTCGACTCTTGCGATTTCGGGATGGATCTTTGAGTATTATGCAAGCAGATGCATGTCGACTAAATATTTAGTTGAAATGTTGGTAAAGTTATACTATACGCGAAATGTCACCCGCTTGAAATTTCGACCTCACAGTTCCACATAATTTTAGAGTGTCTATATATATATATATATAATAATTATTTAACATAGACAAATAAAATGAGCAAGGAAACCTTGCATATAGCATAACAATATCATCACAGATAATTTTAGGTTTACATTATTTGCAGTAACTTGTAGTGGTTAATTTTGTTTTATGAATAAATAAATAAATCAAACAATTAATCTTAATTAAAATACAATATAGATTCCTTTATCTATAATTTATATGCACGCACGCACGCACACAGTTCTATAATTTTCTCTTAACACACATATTAATTAAATACGTTTAATTTTTTCCAATTTAGTGATACAGCATTTAAATACAAATAGAATTCCTATGAATATTTCGTACATTGCAATCGAAATCTGGAAAAATTTATTGGCGATGAAAACAACGAGTCTTTAGTTTGAAGAATGCTTAGAGAAAAGAAATATATAAATAATCTTTCTTAAATCAAGTTTTTAAAAAATCCTTTAAACATGAATAGATTATGAATAGGTGATATGACACACTCATATATGATATGAGTGTGTAATTAATACCAATTATTTTATTATTATTCATAATATTAATGATAATGAAAATCTCTCTGTGTCTACGTTGATTACCCACGTTAATAATCATTAGGACACATTTGTATAACGCACGAAGAAAATTGAACAATACACGTCGGAATCTGTCCACGACCACGACGCATGCTGCTGCATACCGCAGAACGTATTGATGTAGCGACTGATTAATGTAGCAATGTCCGATTCACATCAGGACCATAACTCAATAGATCCCTGATATATTATTCCGCTCGTAAGATCAACTACGCAGAATTCTCGTTAACGCGGAGCGTTCGGTGTACCGACTGCGGGCTTGAACAAATACCACTCGACAACGAAGGCTACACCGTGGGCATGCCGTTGCCGCGCGATCTCGTATACGCGTGTAACAGGCGGAACATTTTGCTCTAGATCCGTTCGATCAATCCCGTCTCATCTGAAAGCACGCGCTGGCACGTATCCTTTTAGAATCGCTAAAGCCCGCCTACACGTTTCGATGGAGCCCGTGATGCCGTCCGGCAAAGCCCGTTATATGATCTAAACAGAGTGGCGATCCGCCTAAAAGAAAGTCAAAACCCGGTTTGAGCGGATCCAACATTACATTGAAATAGTTTCGTCGACGTAAAACCGCCGCCGCGTTGCGAAATTTCGATAAACTCCCATACATCGAAAGATACATACGCACGATCAATAAACGGTTATCTCGGAAGATCTGAAAGCAAATCCGTCCAAATGATATCATTAATTCTCGCTCGATGATCAAAGCCAGTATTAACATTGCCGATGGATTAATCTGTGAATTCAAGAGGAATTGAGGATTGACTGCTAATTCACAATTGATTTATGCAGAAGGGAAATAGGATATTTTCATCAAGGCCAGTCAAAATTACTTCTACGATAACGGATTCGCCAGTGAATTATTATCCCGGGTCGCTAATTCTCCTTTGACATTGCGACAAATTGCAATTCGAATCATAGAAATCTTATTCCTCCATACGAAATGCGTGATTCTATAATTTCACAAATATATAGTTCGAAAACACTTTCCACGGATAAACTATTAACTATGATTCCGCGGGTCGACAAGCTTTCGGCTAAAGCGGCTCGTAGGTCTCGGCTTCTCCTCTATAAGGCCTTACTCTGATATAACGCTCGCAATCGAGAGTTTCTACCTCGCGCACTAACATTAACAGCAGTTATTGTCGATAGCGGCGAGCCTTGCGGTGCATACTTGGCAACGGTATTCACGTCGATAACTTTCTGTAAACAGGAACACGTTACGCGTCGCTACCAATGTGCTGCAGTTTGGCAATACTTGCTGAGTCTTGCCGGAGTTCAATGGTCCGTAGTGCAAGCGCGCGAAATTATCAACTTTGAAAGAAAAACCGAAGACGAGGACAGAGGGAAGAGAGAAAAAGAGAGAACGTTCGTATGTATATGCGATATGTCCAAAATAAGTGACATCCATCTAATTCTGTGTACTATTAATATATATAATACCTACATGATGTATCGATTGAATTTATCAAGAACGACGAAGATTATTTCGAATAACTCACTTAATGCACACCGAGAGAAAGATATAGTTACTTTTTGCTCAACCACAATTTTATAATATTTCTAACAATAAATACGATTAACTTCACTATAACCATAATTATCGTTAGAAATATTATAAAATTGTGGTCGAGGCCAAAAGTAACTACATTTTTCTCTCGGTGCATTATGTAAGCAGACTGCACTTGGGACGGGTGGGGGCGATTCGTAAGGGCGCAAGAAAAATTACGAGAGCCGCTAATAACCGACGTCTAATATGAACAAAGTTCGCCGATCTGTCAGCAGCGACAACATCATAATTCTCACGAAGACGTCGGAGGCAGCCGCGGAGACGACAACAAGACGAACCCTCGGCAAACGTTAGAGGTGTCTGTGTGTATGTGTGTGTGCTTTAGTGCACCCCCGATCTCGCAGCGGTCATCCCCCCAGTGGCCGCGGCGCCGCGCGGCGAGATAGACGAGGAGAGATGGGCGAGAAGCGGAGAGAAGAGAAGAGAAGCGGTCTGCGCGTAACCGGTTCGCGCTTTATCCGCGGCGAACGCAGCAAAGTCATCGCGCAAGCGCGCCGTGCCGAAGGGTCCCCCGCAGGATCATTTCGCGCCGCGACGCCGAGCGGCAGGCCTCATCCGCGCCGGCGGCTGGTCCATGCGGGTTCAACGTCGTCGCGCGGGAGGACGACGACGACGACGGCGACGACGAAGGGCGACAGCGCGGCGGCCCGACGTGGACGACGGTCAGAGGCGTACGATGACGATCGTCCGGCAAAGTTTCGCGAGTTAATCGGGGAAAAAAAAAAAAAACGTGATCGCGCGGATCAACCGTGATTGCCGGAGCTAATGCGGCCGGAGGATGCTGCGCCTGAGACAGGGCACTCGCGTCGCGACGCTCGTCCAGGCGGAGGCTCCACGTGAGCGCGGCTGTCATCGGGGACGCGTGCAACCCTGCAAGTGCACCACGGCCGCGGGACGTCGCCCGTGAACGTTTAGACCTTGTTACCGTTGGATTACCCCTCGAGGATTTACGCTTGACACGCGCGCACAGCCTCTGACAATACCGCTGATATATCACGGACGCATTCGCGCGTCCTACGCTCGGAGTTGATGGTTCTAGCGAGTTTGTGCCGCGTTGCAGTGGATGATTAATCTTCTCTCCAGGTGTTAATCGTGATGTCATTTCTTTCGGAACCCCCAATCTTAATGTTCAACAGTTAAAAATTGCTTGTAGTGAAGTACAGAACATGTGTATGGTTTTTGCGGTGAAAGCCTAAGTGTCTGTGCCGCCGTCGAGAAGACGCTGTACTCGACAGAGAGAAATCCAACCTGCGTCTTCATTGTGGGAGATACGACACGGTGAAGACATCGCACAGTGCGCGGACACGGCGATAGACGTAAAAGATCGATGACCGCGCGTCGTGCTTCGCGATAGCGAGTAACTGGTAACAGTTAACGAGCAAGGATCGGTAGTGCAGCGAGCGATCGAGGTGTTAAAAATGCTGTGTCGCTGGCTCGCCGTGCTGGTACTCGCTGGTATTCTCCTGATTATCGAGGCGATCAGCCAAGGTACGTTGCAATCTCATCTGAAATCCTCCGTAGAACGTTAACGAACGACTAACTTGTCCAGCGAGAACGCCCGAGATTTCGCCGAGGAAAACTTACCGCGTTCTTGCGGGAACGCTCGAGATAACGTGCCCCCCCCCTCCCTTCCCGCGAGACTAATCTACCTAATTGAATGTCAGCGATGAAAACTGATACAGTCCCTTCATTTTCGCGCGCTCGTCCAGAAAACTTGTCACGTTGCTAAAATTAATGCAGCGCTACGGAGCACAATCTCCGCACTCAAGTATCACTCAAATTCCCTCGCCTCCTCACAGTTAATGCGATTATACCATCTACGGCATCGTAAACGTTCGCGCAGAAAAACATAATCAGTGGCGAAATAGTGGCGAATGTCCCATAAAATCAAACGCGTATAGCGTCGCAAAAAATCTCTGCTTCATTATGCTGTATTGGAAACCCTAAGGAACCTTCGCAAAGCAAGTTGAGCTTTCCCGCAGTTCGTCTACCTCTAATCAACGTGCGCAGTCTTGCATTACTAATCGCGAATTAATGAGAAACACATGCCCGTGGAAAACTCGCAAACGCTAATTGGAATCAATTTAAGATTTGAATTTTTATTTAGATTTGCATAACTTTATCTCAAAACATCAGAAACACTCTACATTTTTCCCGACTGCGAGAGAATGCGTGTGTATGAAACTCTAATAATTACACACTGTTAAAATTTCAACAGTATGTAAAAAAATAAGGCAAGAATATGAAATTCACATATCTCCACATTTAATTTCTTACCTAATTAAATTAAATGCCAAACTGTACGGGCTACATCAAATAATATTTATGTGTAGCGAATTGAATGCGCATTCCCCCAATAAGGAGGACAAATCGTACCGGAAATGTCTCCCGAGGCATGCCAGCAGCATCGGAATTTTCGCGCCGGCGTGAAATTGTATGAAGTTACGTAACGTTTGCTCACTCGCGCAGCCCCGGTTGTCGCTCATAGCGATCCAAAGTAATTACGCGAGCGAAGATTATGTCAGTTCGACCGAACCGCGCCGGCGTCCCATTTCCAACTTGCGGAAATATCTGCGCGGTGAACTCGCGGATGCCGAGTTTGGAAACACCGCGGTCGCATTCAGTCTCGCGCCGCTAATTGTCGGTTCATAGTCAGTGATCCAAGATAATTGCGCGGGTGGTGGCTGCTCGGGTACGAATGCACCGCTCCGGGACCACGTACCGGAAGATGGCATACGTGCTAATGCGCGGAAACACGTGCGAGGATTTACCCCGTACGCGTTTTAACCCCATGCTACGACGACGACGACGACGACGACGACGACGACGACGAACACGACGATGGCGACAACAACCACGGACAAGGACCATGAGATTGCGTGGCCACCATCGGTATTTCGCGCGACGACGTCATTTGAATAATTAAAAGATTTCTCGATGTTCGCCGAACGGCTTAGTATCGACTAAAAAAGCGAATCTACTGTACAATCATCACCGGGTGGTCCTATGATTACGGAACAGGATGAAATCTTTACAATCAGAGCGCAGCAGAATGTGGCACGTATCAGAGACGCATTTACATACACAGAGACGCGCAGACGGAACAAAAGCACTCGTCTCGCTTCGCATCGTCCGCGCATATTGGCTCGAGAACGTAATTGAGTGCGACGTGCAAACACTCGCGGCGATTGTTTCGTCGTTTGTCAAGGGAGACATGATTTCACCACTTTGAAACTAGCTTGGCAGCCCGAATGTGATACTTCGCGAGAGATAACGCGCATTGCCCATCTTTTTCGCAACATGGTAGACAAAAAATAGAAAAAGAAAACAGTAGAATCCCGGGAAAAATGAGCTAATAACGACACCGAAAGATAAAACGTAAGCTCGTATAAGCGTTTAAGAAATATGGCGATAACGAGAAAAATATGATTTGAAAATTAATTGTATTAATTTATTAGTATGCCGATAAATATATATTATGAATATATCCCGGTTATTAATTATTATAATGTGTTAAAATTCCAAATCAGAGTAATTAGAAATAAATAGGATTTGTAAAATGCTTCTTGTTCATAACGTGGAGATTTCTCTCTTTCATTCAATCAAATTTATTCCTTTAACTTCCTATTTATGTCATCAATCTGGTATATTTGCACCCAAATTTTATTGCTCCCACCTAATTATTTGTTAACAGGCGCGGAAATATTTGCATGATCGGTGATGATGCACAGATACAGCCGCGTGACGCGTATGCATTTAATGCTAATGTGAGTTCAACGCCGACTTGATTGACGTATATGCGAATGAGTCGCGAGCGTGTGGCTTTCTCGCTAGAGCATAATCAATGAACGACGATTCGGAGAAACGTTAGAAACTATTTGTAGCGCAAAATTTAGCAAGCGTTTTCAATTAACATTCGGGCTGATATACTCGCGCGAGTTATTTAATATTTGACATGTCACGTATCAATGAAATTTTTTTTTACCTGCGACATAAACGCCGCGCTACTTTTTATTCGGCAAAATGTAAATTCGAACGCAATT
Source organism: Tetramorium simillimum (assembly GCA_011636635.1). Taxonomy (NCBI): domain Eukaryota; kingdom Metazoa; phylum Arthropoda; class Insecta; order Hymenoptera; family Formicidae; genus Tetramorium; species Tetramorium simillimum. Next base: position 34,990 of record VBVQ01000670.1, read on the forward strand.
TGCAAAACCCAATAAATTGCAAATTTTGTGAAACAAGCAAGCAACGAAATCATTCGACGCGCATTATATTAGTTAGCGTCGTAAAAGCAATGGCAATTCGATCAGAAATGATAGTAGATCGCGCGCAGCTCACAATCAGCGTGAAAAATGCAAGGTCGAACGAGTGGCTTAAATCAATCTAATCCGCGATAACGACTCAAACGCAAATTAATTAACACACGATTTGCGCCGTTCTTTGACGCACGCATTTTTAATATAATCCGCTTCCGGACGCAGCGCGTAATTGCAATCGTGCAATTAACCGGGATCACGATAGTAGTCATGAGAGCTTTTAATTAGCCTGAAAATCGCGTCTTAAACTGCAAGAAAGAAAGATGGTGATCCGCTTTACTTATTAAATATATTCCCTTTGAGCGGTTTGTTATTCAGGTCTTTCGTCATTTTTTTGTCGTCGTTTTATGAGCTCGCTTTTGAGAGAGAACGTTACACATTCCCCGCCTGGGGATCAAATGACCGGAAGGAAATATCAAGCTTTTAATAAAGAGGACGGACTTCAAAAAGTTTCTTCCCTCCCTTCTTAAATCCGCTCCCTTCTCTAATACATATCAAACAGACTCTGGGACGCTGATTGTACGATTAACCAGACATAAGGAGGAAGATCGCAGTCTTTTCGTAAAATATTAAAACCGGAGAAGGATCCATTAAGACATGCGAAATGTCATCGCGAGGTGTACGCGGTATGGTAAAAAGTACTCCATTTCAACGGAAACTCGTTAAGACCGTCCTCTAATTGCAGAAAATCAATCTTGCAAAGTTGCACGAGCGGGAACATCGCTTTTCACCGACACGCACAAAATCGCGTCGTTAGTCTCTGTAATTATAGAGAGACAGTCTGGGCTGGGGCGGGGGG
>VBVQ01000670.1:35909-50822 GCA_011636635.1 Tetramorium simillimum
GGGGGGGGAGCGGCTCGTTTTGACTCGATCCAATGCGCAATTTTATACAAGTTGCTCGAGAATGCGTCCTACGAAGCTTCATCAACGGAATCTTTGATCAATTCGTAATTGATTCTTCTTTAATGAAAACTCGATTGCATGCCGTATCTTTTTAGCATGTTTTTAGCGTGCAAATATCTTGACACCCAACGATCAGACAATCTAGATTATATTTCGGTCAAAATAAAGCCGATGTTAAGTTGCGGACAAAGAGATTGCGTTATACATATTGTATACGATTCATGAAAAACACGCGAAATATGAAAAAAATTCATGAAAAATTCATATATTTTAATATTTTCATACTCCCTTCGTGAAAAAGGTATCGGATCCAAAATCATTCGATTCATAGATGCGATTTATAGCACGTTATACCAACACTTTGATCTCTATCTCGATAGACGACACGCAAACTCGCAAAATCGCCATGTAACTTGAAAGATAAGAATGTGCGGTTCAACATGTTAAGGATTTTCCTTTACACCTAAAATAAAACCGAAAGAAAAATATTGGCATCGAAAGGCACGAAAGTGCTCATTTTCCCTTCCGCGTTTCTTCAAGTGCCAATTCGTTTGCCGGGGCGTAATCGATAGCTTTGCACTTGAATTCACACCGAAACGGGTTTCGCAACACGCTGCGGAGAGCTTGTAATTGAAAGTAGCTGACAAGCGGTCAAATTCAGCAGTAGCAGTTCAAACAGCGGTTACACGTAATTTTCGCTGCCGACACAGCTACACAAGATTCCGGTGTTGCGAATCCGCAATATATACAGACGCCGCGTAGACGCGTTTACATAGTACGATTCCCATTTCCATTTTCGCGCGTAACTCTCGTGTCACGTGAAGAAAGCAATTTTATAGAAGAAAATTCCGTGGAGTTACATGAATCGTTTCGGCATAGATTAAGTATAAAAATATAATACTCGTACGGCAAGAAAATCATATATGCATAGGATATATCCGAAAAGTTCGACGACAAATTTAAAGGAGTGATAAATATAATCAAACTGAACAACTTTAGTTGAACAATTTGTGTTCAGTAATGTCAGTTTTTAGTTTTGTTAAATTTTGCGTATAATTTGTATAAGATTAGAATGAAAAATACCTGCTTTTTAAATTAAAATTTTCTGTTACAAGAAGTGTTCAAACTGATACCCTTCAGTCTCATTATCATTATACAACTATTAACAATGTTTAACGGAAATCGACTTTTAGCATCTCAAGAAAATGCAGATCGCCGAACATGCATTATTTAACAAAAGTTATTGAATTTTATGAAATCTTTCAACTTTTGAAGTTTGTCGCCACGTTGTATATATAGTTTCTCAAATGTAATAATTAAATAATAAACATAGGAAGTAAAGCTTTTTCATATCTTACTCGTATCAACATAGTTTCCATCGTTTGAACTTCGAAAATAACCCGGTCTTGTCTAAAAATAATAATATTACATGATCATTGTTGTTCAATTTGATAGGCAACGTACGTGAATTATGTATTCTATTTTGCGCACATGCATCAACGTCTGTTTCAACGAAGTTTAATTAACCATAACGAAATTGCCAGGCGTACGGTTTGCCTAGAAATTACAAACTAACATCTCACGGTCTTTATTCCCTGCGATCCTAATTAATTCAATTATATTGCAGGAGTTTAATTACAATTCAGTCTGCTAAATCCAAGCGTAGGTACTGAAAACTAACAATATCTCAATGGCAAAAGATGTCGCGGGAAGTAGAATTAAAATTAAAATCTAATTGTCACACATCAGATATTTCTATTAAGCTGAAATAATAAGCTGGCACTTATTATTTCGAGGAAATTTTCAGTTTCATTCTATTATTAAGTACGGAAGTAAAAGCATTTAACTAACCGTTGTACAGCTGTAATTTCCCTTACGCAAAAACACAGTTATGTTTAATCAGATGCGTACATTTATCGTAATTAATGAGAGGGCAAATAACCGCACCATGCATCGTCAGGCGCTCGTAGCTTGGGGGCTTAATAAGAATACGACGCCGTGTATAAAAATTCGCTGAGGGAATCAATATCCTCGTAACGCGGCCAACTATTCGGTAGATAAATACACGCACGTCCCGATGAGAAAATCTCCATAATCATGCACGTTCATGGTCATAAATCACTTCGGGGTACAGGCGGATTCTGCGGCGAGGCGCCTTGACGCGCACGATTTCTGGCTTCATATCGCGAACTCGTGTCCTGCTTTATGTATTACATAACCTGGACCGAGCCAGCGGCTGTAAGTCGATGACACGTTCTGCCGCTGCTTACGTGCGCGCAACGATTCCGCGCGACCCACCCGCGAGAGAAGGCCACCCGAGGATACACCCTGTCTTCCTTCCTGTCTTGTAAAAGCTAACGTGGAAGAGTACTGTTCGTGTTCAAGAGAAAACTCACAAGTGACATTTTTCATATTTCTATAAATGACGATCTCCAGCAGCTGCAGAGATAGAAAAATAGTATTGTATGCTGCGCATGCATCTATCTTTAAATTAATAACTGCATTCATTTTTATGTTACGTCTCCATCCTGATGTCTCCAGTCCAATAAATATTTCTTAATATTCAGCAGTCTGATTTATCGGTCACTCCGTCAGGATTTTCTAAATCATTTCAACGAGGCTAAATTACACTCATTATCCGAAACATACATCTAACATATTCAAGTTGATATATATGTATATAGTTATACGATATTCATACATATTAAAATTATAAATGATTATTTTTCGTCATTCTAGAGGAAACTTTCAAATATCTAATATTAATAAAGGATCTTCAAGTTCTCTCATATATCACTAAAATGCTATTATACACTGACAAAAACTCTAGTTAAAAACGGATAATCCGAAAATCTTGTAGGAATTGATCAAGTATTCTGGTTATTTTAGTAGAAATTCTGGTTATTATAAGTTATAAAATCTTGAATTCTGTTAATAACCAGAATTTCTATTAAAATAAGAAGAATACTTGATCAATTCCTACAAGATCTTCTGACTCGTCCGTTTTTAGCCAAATTTTTTTTCAGCGTACGAATTATGCTATTATAAAGATAGATGTACGGTATTATAATGATACATCAATTGCAAGCTAATTATGTGTAGCGGAGATTTGTCCGAATCTCATGCGGAGATCCTTTAATTACACTCCTTATAGATTACCTTACGGGCAAAAGCATACCGTCTAATAAATACGTATTAGCATTATCGTCAGGCGGAAGCACGCTCGTCCTGGAAAAATTAAATGACCCGGGTCCATTAAATTTAAACACGGTATTAAAACACTCGGGATAAAGCGAGATTAAATTAGCGCGAGGGATCGCTTCGCTCTCGCTTATCTGCGGCACCCGCGAAATCCCCGGCTATTATTTACGAGCAGCTTAGCGCGTAGCATATACATACATTTCCCGCCGGAATACGCCCCCGTCTTGCATTTTTATTATCAGCCAAAGGATGGACGTACTACTCCGCGCCGCATTTCGTAACGGAGAAAAGACCGCGCACTGTCCCGCGCGTGCATTTACGACGCTCGCGTGTGATCGTAAATCGTCATTTACAGCCCTATCCGTGCGGTTTTTTTCTCCTCCCTTTCTTCCTTCCGCGAAGTGCAGCCGCTAATAGGTTTCCGCGCGAGCGTTTCGATACATTACCGCGGGCGCACTCTCCTTCAAAACGAAAAAAATATCCCACGCGATACGGAGAGTGTTTCGTATCGCGTAATTCACTTCGTCGCGAAAGCCGCAGAAAATATAGGACGTTTTGCTTCAGCATCCAATTCGCGACCGGCACTTTCCTAATTTTGCCATGCACGCGTCTCTTAAATGAAAATCTCCCCTCTGTGTAGTCTCTCTAGAGCGGTAAACGAGCGCTTTTGAGTCCGTGAATACCAAATGGGTGATAATTACATCTACAAGCTCTACTTCAAAGGTACATTATGTTTATTTGCGTACAAAACCATTTCGAAATTCGATTCGAAATTGTATAAGCAACACCTTTTTAACAATTTTAATAATTATGTTAACAATACAAAACAGGTTATATTAAAATCAATTACTCGACTAAAATATAAATCCTCCTTAAAATGTTAAATATTTTTGAAACTATAATAGCATTGTGAAATTAAAAAAGCACAGAAAGATTTATTTCAAATCTAATATTTCACTGAAGAAAACAAGAAATATTACATGTCTTAAACATTATTATCAAAGATTGCTTTAACAGAAGTTCTACTTAAACTCTATTTTTCCTACTTGATTTTAATATGATACCATATTTAATTAGCAAATTATTGGCAAAGTTCTGGTACGAAATTATCATCGCTGCCAGGAAAATTATTTTTTTAATACTAGTGGTAGTATAAAGACGCCAATTAATTTCAAATTTTATTGTGATATAAATAATTCAAATAAAAGAATTGAATTTTAGATAAATTGTATATCACTATGAATTAATTTCAATATGATACTGCTTGATTTTTTACATTTGCACAAATTTCTCACAAATATAAGCTTCTCACAATAAGAAGCCCAAATAACGCCGGATAGTTTAAGTTAGTAATTTATAAATCATCAAAAGAGAGCCTATAAAACAGAGAAAAGGGAATATATCTCAACATTGTACATGAAATGAAAAGCTATCGAAAGAAGCCGATATAATTATCGTAATTATTGCAGCGCTAAGATATGGAATAACAAGTAGTCAATAAATAAAAGTAAGAAAATCGAGTGGCCAGGCGAGAAATAAAGGAAGCATAAAAATACTCACCAGCCGATGTCGGTCTGCTTCTGTCAGTCTGCTTCTGTCGATCCGCTCCTTCGCCGCCGACGGGAACGCACTGGTTCATCCTGGGAACCGAAAAACACGACTAATTACCGCGCGCGTTAATTAGTCGTCACTCGGCACTTCGCGCGTGTAAATAACGCGAATGATACTCCGTTCGTCAATCCCGCAGCACCGCGTCCCGCATAAAACTCGAAAGAAAGCATAAGCGACGGCAGAAGCAACATGACGGCGCAGCACCGATCTACGTCGCGCAACCGACTACGAAACTGAAATCTCTTTACTCGTCACTCTCAATATCATCGATATGACAGCGCGTATTTTATAGCTTTTTCGACATGAAATTAGTGTGAAATGAATAACCCGATAAAAAAACGATCCGATTGCTTTCGACGGCACGGAAGAGAAATCGGCTCGCGTCGGAGCGACGAGGCGCGAGGGTTAATGACGGACGCGCGCACTCGACTGAGCCGGCGCGTTACGATAATCACACTTTCCGTCGTCGCCCTCCCGACACTGCCGACACTCCCGACACTCGTTTGAGAGATGCGAGAGCCGCACGTTTGAAAATCTTCGGGCGAAGAGCGTGAAAATGCGGAATCCGCGCGATCCCGTTTCAAACGGCGGGACGCCGGGGCGAAACGACGCGACGCGTCCCGACGGGGAAGTAACGCGTTCGGCGACGTCGGATTACCGCAATAATGCCTCGACGCGTCGTTATGTATGCACTGTATAACTATTTCACGTATAACTACGTCGCGACGGATCGAGGGAACGACCGCGCGCTCCTAAATAGTGCGCCACGACGATCCCCGTCGGCGCCCGATTCCTTACTGCGCGCCGTTATAGTACACGTCTAAGTTATCTGAGCCAAATTATCACCCAAAAAATAATAATTTTGATGTACGTGGAATCCTTTAAATCTTAGAGAATTTTACTCTTATTTTGACCTTAAGAGGATTCCTCTGAAATCAAGAGAAAAACACTATAAACAAGAGTATTTAAGATAGAAAAAAGTATTTTTTACTTTATTGAAAGAGGAATATGCTTACTATAAAATAGTGAGCTTAGAATATGATATTATAGGAAAAATCACTTTGAATGTAAAGAACTTTTTTGGGGTGATCAGAATGTAACTAGTAAGACATAAGAATTAGTTGCTAATTTTTTATTTTTTGCTTTTAAAAATAATATTTTTGCTTCACTTTTTAAAAAATTACGAGAGGTACAATACCCTAATATTAAGCTGTCGAGAGAATTATAATTTCTTTTCGTTAAATAAATCTTGTAATTTGCCAGTATTTCTAAATAAAATAATTACTTTTTAAATCCGATATCACACATGATAATAAAAATCTGTTCTGATAATCTATCGTTTGTGAGCTCTGAGCGAGAATAATTTCGCAGTGCGAAATGAGACAGGCATAAGAATCAATTAATATCGCAGAAAAGCGATAACACGAAACCTCGACTCCCAACACTCTTCGGGCATTTTTTCATTATGGACGGATCATGTTGTTCAATCTATAACGCAGTAGTTGCGCGTTACACACATTCGATTTTATTTTCCGATACGATCGACAAGATAGTAATTTTGTGGGATCTAAAAATCCATTATATACAGCCCTTATCAGATTCATTATATAGATAAATGGGAAAATATAAGCATATAATATACGATCGACGAGGAATGCATGACTCGATACATCTCCAACACACGTAATAATATAACTGATTCCAATCACGAATACCGCAAGCTGCAGAGCCTGCTAATTGAAACGTAATAACGAAGCATTCAACTCTCTATCGCGGCGGTGGATGTAATCATCGGTAATTTAGCAGCGAGGAAAAATACAAGAGTCATCGTACGTATTGCGGAGGATTATCCGGATTGGAGGGTATGCTAGAGCGAGACAGCTCTTTGTGTCGTCCATTAAAGCGACGAAAAAAAGCACACTGTCATACAGGTGTATTTTATCATACATGATGCCTCCTGTTAATGACAGCAGATAAACGCGACAAATTTCACGCGAGATTGAAAATGTTGGAAAAAAAAGTTGTTCGAACAAATAAATTGAACGATATTTTCATTATAATAATTCAGATAAAATTCACGTTGCAACAGGATCTCTTGAAAATTCAGGACGCTTACGGGATCCATCAGCAACGTCATCCACGTACTCATCTGTTACCGATAGCAACGAATTTCAAGCTGCTTAATTAATTTCTGCTGCCGAGCTCACGAATTCACGTAATAAGGATCGGACGTAGTACTAAATTGCCTACCGTAATTAGTAGTTAACGAGGAGACGTTACACTTGCTCGCAACACAAAGCTGGCTAAAGGTTACCTGTAGAGAATTCTCTCGCAGGAGAATCGATGTTACCTTATAATGTAACTATATAACGACGCTGTATATAGTTGATCGTCGTTACCATGTCTGTGGCAGCTTGAAATCTCGCTTGGAAACCATAATGATGTCACGTGTAAAATTTTTAGTTGCGACGACTCGAATCGACCGAATAATACATTATAAATTGCATTAAAGTAAACTAGCATTAAATGGAATTAATACACGTAGTAAAATAATTAACATTATATTTAATAATATCAATACGAGCATACAGAAATGATTTAAAATCAGATAATTCAGATTATTAAGTATTAACGCGAATCCATTACTGATCGTATCTTTCAGTGATGCTGATGATATTTGATCTCAGAATAAAATCCTACCATTTTTTCATTTAATATTTTCCTCAAAATTCATGAGGACAATTCAGAACTTTTCAGAATTAATTGAATTTTAATTTGAATATTATAAATAAACATTTTTTTATTTTTTTTGCCACGGAAGACTTTGACAAATAATTTTGAGACTCTGTTTATATTTTTGAGCCGTCTAGATAACGAATGCTAAAGAAAATGTTTTCACATGTACATACAACCGAGCAACTATTTTTTTAATCGCTACAACAAATAACCTTTGTTGTCCACGGTGCGACAAATATCACGTGTTGCCGAACAAGTAACAAATCCGCATTACGAATTTGCGTATTAAAGCATATATCGACGAAAAATTTACGCAACTGATTCGCACGTAATGCATCGATAATCGTTCCAGCAAAACGTTATCGAAAAAGATTATTAATCGAAGCGTGGCGTAAAATGTTCATATTACGAGGTCGGTCGCCGATGCAAAAAGGATTCGGTCCGTATTTAAACTCCGGTACAGCCGCTGTTACCGTCCCGTATAATCCGCTTAAATTCGTTTCACCCGGCCAGAATGTCCAGAATTTGTATTATTACAGTCATTACTCTGACCCTCGTACGTGCTTAATGGGCAGCTCTGCAATTGCAGAGGTTGCGAGTAAATAAATCGGGAGATGCTTAAAAGGATACTACGCGGATAAACTTTTTTTCCACGGTGTTATCCAAACCAGTTAAAAAATTGAACATAATTTTGGGGAATTTGATTTATCGAAAAACGCGACTAATTAGCGAAAAATATCCGTTCGCACATTTTTGTTTATCAATTATAAATTGCATAATATAACTTATGTTTGTAGAAAAAAAAAAGAAAAATTGTATCTTGTAACAAGTGCAATGAAGTTCTATAGAATATTCTATACAAATTTAAATTACCGTATTTGACAAATATTTTTTCTAGAGATTTTTTTCTAGAATTAAAGATCATCAAGCGTTTTATTATTTAACACAGGCTTCGCGATTTACAAGAAGTACGGTATCTGTTTTAATATGCAGCACTAACAATCTTGGCCACGGCCTCAAACTTCTTCAACTTTCATCTCGGGCACGGATGATGCCTCTGCCATGCGTGTACTCGTCCGAGTGTCGAGGAAATTGCCGAAGTACATGGAACTTTTGCCCGCTGTTGCCTTTGAGCCTGACAAATTTTCCACCGCCGCGTCTACTTCGTGTCGCGACCCGGCCGCATAGAGACGAGCTTTTTCCCCCGCGGCGCTCGTGCTTGCAATTTTCTCGAAAGCCTTCGAATTTCGAGCCATTCGCCGACGTCTGCGAGCCGCGCCGACCTCTCTGCCGGAGTCCGATAAATAAGTAAAGCGATCCCGATACCACGCTACATAAATCATGTGATTTTAATCGCATGTTTCGCTGCTACTTTATTCGAAACAATCAAATTTATTAATAAAATAATGACACATTATTTTATTTGGTTTATTTAAATACGTGCAATTTACAGAAGGCGATAAAAATATTTTCAAATTGAGAGACACGTTAATGTTTTCCCTGCTGCTATTCAACTAACGAGTAGTAGTACTGTAATATATTTTTTGTAATACGTGTTTTATGTACAAGTTACATGCGGTTTTCACTAAATCCCGTAATTTCATAGCGCTGCATGTTACACCTAATTTTGTGTCAAGATACGTCATGCTGTATAAATTATGCTGCAACTTTGAAGACAAGTTTAGGGTAAAATTTGCAAACATCGTTGTTGTAAGTCAACAACAACATTAGCGGTTTCAGTGAAGCTCTTGTTGCTAGAAAGTGCGACATTCTGGCTCTTATCATATTTAACACTAAAACATAACTCTCTAATCCTGACGTTCACTTATATTCTCTGAAATTTAGTATAATATATTAATTATAATTGAAGTTATGCAGTTAACAAGTGATTGATAATATATTTTCCTTTTGGTTTTAGAATACGAGAGAAAATTAACGAAAAATTGCGTTTTTCCAAAGCGCTCTGCTTTGCCACACGACCAACAAAATGTTAGTCAATAAGGAAAGATCCAGAAAACTGTATTAAGCGCTAAACGCGCGTTAAAAATGTGAATATAAATACCGACAAGTTTTTCCTCTTTATTCACACAATTACATAATGTAACCATTTATAACACGTGACCTTAAAAGATCTAACGGGAAGACCTTTCATCAGAAAACTTAAGCAATTTGCAAATGAGAGGTTTCCTTTCACGTTGAATCTCTGGGCAGCGCCATATATTTTTTTTCCCCCTGGGAAGACCCTCCCCCGTACAGGCAGATGTAATGAGTGTTTGCATCTCGTTCATCATGAAGATAAGCCCGATCACATTTCAACGTCACAGCGTGGTCACGTGGACTCTGAGAAATCGACTGCTCTCATGTATCTCTTTCTCTCGACGTACCGCAATATCTTTACCGACAAATAAATGGTTTATAAGCGCGGATCGAATGTAAGGGGGCGTGTCTTTACGGGCTTCACCTTTTAACCACGGTCTCGCTTATACTCACGGGCGACAATAACGTATGGCTTCCTTTAGAACGATCACGATAATTGATTTGCGAGGAAAAAAGATCAAACGTGTGGACGAACCTTATGGAGAGAAGACAATCACTTTTTTTTATCCGAATTGTGTCTGGAAGAAATACAAGCCTGTCATTGTTTAATGGACAGCGGATTGTGTAACAAGGTAGAACGTGACAGATCCAATTACCCAATCACCTGGCTACCTCCTCAATTGTGTAATGTTCCAATCTAGCTAGAGACAAGATTTAACCGTGGGTTTCGATTAAGAGTCTTATATGCGGTAATACATCCTACATTGAAAGCAATTAGTTTGATGCATGTATGGAAGATACACATATCCATTAAAGCCCGTATTTTTTACTTCCTTTTGTTTTTATGTGATTAGAAGTGTTATAAGACAGTCGAGCTAAATTTACATATCTAACACATCCAAAATTAAATTTAGAATATACATGAAAATTTAAGTAGAATAAAAAATTCGTATGCAAAAAAATTCGTCTAAATTATAAAATAACATTCAGTCGCGTAAACGATGTTATTTTCGTTTCGAGATACGCAATTATTTTGACTTGGTAGATAGTTAATGAGATAGCGTTAACGATTGATCATATTTTTATTCGCGTTCGTCGTGGCGAAAGACAATGCGGCGCGTTCTCGAAGTCGAATCCCCGGTCGTGCCGTCCATAACGTGCACCGCCGTAAGACGTTATAAATAAAAGAACGTCGTAATCTCAGTGGTCGGCCGTGTCTTACGTATGTATGAAGGGGTAAACCGTGCCCTCTCCCGAACATGCGCCGCGTGCGAACGGCGCGAGGGGGTACGGACGGGCAGGCGGCGTAGGAGTTAGGCTGTCCAGGAAGTTGATATAGAGCCTCGAGAGACGGCCCCCGCCAGCCTCCGACATTGAATTATAGCTACGGCTCTCGGCGAAACCGGGAACTTGTTATCCGAGGTTATGACAGTATAAAAATACTCGTCGTTAAGAGCCCCGAAGTTCGGAAGTATCGGTGCGCGCGCCTCGCGACGTTCGGCGACTTCTCGCGGTAAGTTAAGAACGTGTCAACGCAGTGATACCGCCAGTGATCCTCAAATTTCATCATTCCACGTTCTAAAAAAAACAAGCGATTTTTATACGGATTATTTTGCAATCTTGTAAAATATCCTCTGATCAGTGCGATAAAGAAGATAAATATATATCCACGTCTTCTTGTCTGACTTATACGTCTTCTTCTACTTAAATAATTTCAGTAGAAAAAACTATTATGTAGATAAAGCACGCGTAATTATAATTAATTAATTATAATCTGTTAAATCCAAGTAAAATTTACATCACTTTGAAATTTATTCAAATATGTGTTTTTACCGCACAATGCAATAAAAAAAAGAATTAGAAAAGTAAAAAAATACCAGTTTAAAAGCTAAAATTTTAAACGGATTTTTATGTTAAATGTAACTTTAATCGATTACCATATTTACTTTCAATTTTTCTGGAATTACTTTATGTATCTCAGTTTGTTTAGTTTATTTATCACTTGATATATTCTGTAATATATCGACTTTTAAGCAAAAAGAATCTCTAACAGAAGTGTTTCTTCACACAAGTGATCGATGATTCAAGTGATGTATCGTTAGTAAAGTAGTTTCAAAGTAAGAAACATGTTGTTCTAAGGTTTCAAGAATTAATTGATCGCGGAGAAGCTTGTTCATATTTTCCTATACAGTTGTAGATCTTTTGTGTAAAAAACTGTAAACCATACAAATATTTTTTCCCTTCAGTTCTTTTTTCATTTTATTATAACATAAATCACTAAAATCTTTGCAAAAGTGGCAAAGCAATGAAAATCTATTGACAAAATTAATAATCAATACATCTCATAACGATTTTAATCAATTAAACAAGACTGCCTTTTTAGATAATTTATAATATTATATATTGATTTTGGAATCAATATTTATCATTGGAAAATTATTACATAGTTTCAATGTCAATTGCCCCGTTCAGTTTTATTATAATTCGGTATCATTTAGATATTGAAGGAAACTAAAATTAGTTTCTTTCTAATAGAGAGAGCTAATATATATGTAACACATGTTTTTTAAATATTGCCAAAAATATAAATTTTTAGCAAACTCAAATTAAACTCAAATATGTAAATGGCACAGATTTAAAAATCCACTCTGAGAAAAGCATTTTAGCGAGTCGGATAAAGAATCATAAAACGCACTGAAGACCATTGCAATGAATCCTTCACATTGGCCTGGATTATGCTCTCAAAAACATTCATGAACGTAAAATTCATGATTGTCGAGAGTATAATTTGATTGCAGGAAGGATTCTTTTCCTCTTAAATTTTAGGTTCGGTCCGGCTGAATTCGTACAGTCCGTTATGAGCTTTCGGATTAATCTCTCATAAGAACACACATTTTTAGTTAATACTAAATTATATTAGCGAAAATTTTCGCTACTTATTTTAATTAATTTTTTCCTCTATATTTATTATTCTATTAATTAACATCATTTTTATTGATAAAAACTAATAAATTAAATAAGAAAGAGAGAAGCTATATCGATATAAATTAATTATATACTTTTTTGTTATCATTATGAAAATTATCTATCACACCCATAGTCACCAAATTCGATCTCTGATTTTTCTTATTCCCTAATTAAAAATTGTCATAAAAAGACAGCGTTACGATAGCATTTCTGACATTCAAGACAACAATGACGAGGCTGTTAAATAGTGCTCGGAGGAGTTCCAGCAAGTCTTCTAGCAGCTCTATAAATGTTCGAAATTATATATAAAGAGAGAGGGAATATACGTTGAAAACTGATTGTGAATGAAATATTTTTACTTTTAAATTTGAATTTAGTTTTTATTGATGTAGTCGAGAACTTTTTGAATAAACTGTATATATAAACAAGATATATGTGTATATATATATATATATATATATATATATATACATATACATATACAATAAACTAAAGGCTTTCGTAATCAACAACATCTCTTTCGCAAGTTAAACGCAAAGTGCAATCAGACGTTTGTCGACTCGCCTCATGCTCACTGGACGCCAAAAAGGGCGAAAAAAAATGTAGAAAAAATTCGGTCTCTACGCGGCGTGTGGGGCGTGAATTTCTTTCAGAGACTCCGTTTGATTTCCCAGGGCGAAATCCTTTTGAAGAATCGCGCTACCCCTCCAGCACCACCCCAGTCGGTGCCGCTCGCTTACGCGTAAGCATGAATAGGTTTTGACACCGCGACTGAATCTGCCACGTGTAAAATCGACATCTGAAATTTCATATTTCCTATGCCCGTTCCATCGAACGCATGAATGGCACGACGCGTTTCGATAGGACGCGGAGCTCCGAATGCAAGTGCCGATGACGAAGTGTCATGCAGGAAGAGGTGCTTAATTGGTGCACGAATTAATCGCATTAATTGACTTGCCAATTGATGATTAACTGGCGAACGTCAAACGCAAACGCGTGCAGACCAAGCAAGCAAAAGATAACATCTTTTGCAACATGTGACATTTTATTAATTGTACTTTTGGTTTACAATTCTTGATAATCTTCGAAGCGATCTAATTTTACCCAATTGTTACATTAACGTTAATATTATATTAAAATAATTATTATTATATATTAATTATATATGTAATATAATAATATAATTATTATTTAAAATGTTGAAAAAATGCTGTGTACGCATAGTTATAAAAAACATTTTGGATGTATAATGTGTACATATATGTGAAATAAATATTTTATATGAATTTCTATTCACATATTAATTTTTCATTGAATATATCGATATTCGATATTATTTCACTCTCAATTAATATTCTGACGGCGCTCTTCATAATTACGTGAGTTGTGAAAAATTTTGTTCAGCTCATTGAATTTGTTAATAGTAATTCAACTAGCTTGTCTAGCTAGACTAATGTATCGCATAATCATGTCGAATTGCTAGAATGCAACAGTCACATGTATGAATTTACATACTTTAGCTCTAGCGTAATAAATAAACAAAAAAATATTTGTAAAAAAGAAAGAACACAAAATAAATGCGATGTGAGAATTGACCGAGAAAATTGGGCATGGCTGCATTGAATTAGCTTGGAAAACATCTGCACTCCGCTGCAGAGAGCAGCGAGAAGAAGAACGGCGACTGATCCGAGGGCCAATAATTGCGCAGCTTACCATACATTACGTCATAAACTAGCGCAGCATTAGCGAAATGGAGCCGTGCGGATGTAAAATGATTATACGCGCCTGTAGACTGGTATGAACATTGAGCAGAGTACGGCGCCCGTACTCGCCTAAGCTTTGTGTAAACCTTTGATTTAAGGACCGAGTCGATCGAGAGCTTTAGTCCCTGCTTCAGCAAAGTAACGATCGCTGAATAAATTTATGCAAATTTCTCGAGGAAAAATTGAACATGATAATTTAAATTCATTTTCAATTTTTTTAACAAAATATGATAATAAAAAAATTATTCTATCTCGCGTGGCATTTTGAAATAAGTAAAAATAATTACAAGTTTGTTTCGAAAAAGAATATATTTTGGCGACATTTGGCATATTTATCATTTCCCCAGAAATAATTACATTTATTATTTCAGTGAAATATTATTTAACTAAATTGTATTATAAAGTTATTTATTATATTTGTAACAAATATTGAGAACGAAAATTTTATTTTATTGGATTTTATTACATTGGAAGTAATAAAAACAAATATTATTTTTTAAATAAATTTGCTCTGTTTCTATTCCCCCCCCTCTCTCTC